>OY856187.1:100289523-100592146 GCA_963693315.1 Diogma glabrata
ATTTTTTTCAAAATTCTAAAAATATTGCAAAAATTATGACAAAATCAAAAATTGAAAATTTTTCAAAATTCTAAAAATATTCCAAATATTCTTACGAAATCAAAAATTAAAACTGTTTCCGAAATTCTAAAAATATTGCAAAAATTATTACAAAAATTTCCATGTTCAATTTCATTTTCAATTACATTTACGTCATAAAAACAGCTACATTTTTTTTCCAAAAATTGGCTAAAAAATAAATGAAATCATTTTTTGACACACTTGACAACATTTTTTTGACAAACTTATAATGCCATAATTCTCAATAATAATAAGAAAATTTCATTTCAAACAAACAATTTTATTTTTTCCAAAAAATTGGGGTAAAATAAAAAAAAATCTCTCTTTTGACACACTTGACATCATTTTTTTGACAAACTTATAATGCAATAATTCTCAATAATAATAATAAAATCTCATTTCAAACAAACAATTAATTTTATTTTTTTTTCCAAAAAATTAAGTAAAAAAATAAATAAAAATCTTTCTTTCGACACACTTGACAACATTTTTTTGACAAACTTATAATGCAATAATCTAGTTTTCGAACTCAAATACCAATCCCTACCATCAAGATTTCTCCAAATTTAATGTTCCTACTCGTAATCACTTAAAATGAACGTTTTTAAGCCAAAAATATGAAAATTTGCTATTTTTGACACACATAATGTTTTTTTGACACACTTCCGGTGCAAGTTTTCGAACACAGCGTCCTTTCGGACCTGTCCCTTGAGTATACCTATTTTTAGAAAAAAAATTTTACGGACGGGACGGCCGGACGGACGGACGGCGGCCGGCAGACAGGACATACATTTTTTTTTTTTTGCTTTTTTAGAATCAGCAGGTCCTAAAACGTCGAGAAATGTCAATAAAAGTGGGGTAAGAATTTCACTTTGAGCTCATGAATGTAATACTTAGGTCTTTCAGACCGAAGCAATTATGACAAAATCAAAAATTCAAATATTTTCCAAAATTCTAAAAATATTGCTAAAATTATTACAAAATCAAAAAATATTGTAAAAATTAAATAAAATCAAAAATTCAAAATTTTTTAAAATTCTAAAAATATTCCAAAAATTATTACAAAATCAAAGATTTTTCAAAAATTCTAAAAATATTGCAAAAATTATAACAAAATCAAAAATCTTAATTTTCTCAAAATTGGGTAAAGAATCTTTCTTTTGACACACTTGACAACATTTTTTTGTCAAACTTATAATGCCATAAAAATCTCAATAATAATAATAAAATTATGGAGGGGCTGAAATCTCACAGCTCTGAGATATCAAGACTTCGGTCTGGGTTAAGGATTTTGATATAGTTTTCGGCAAAAAACTTTTAGTGAGGACATGGTTTTTAGTTTTGGGCAGCGATGTAGTATCAAACAAAACTCTTTGTTAAAGTACTAGTATTTTTTATCTCTGTTTAAAAATTTATTACAAAACTAACACGAAACATCAATACGTTGCCGGAAAATTATAATCAAAATTCGCAAAAATATTGTTAAATTAAATAAACCAAACTTTTTCAAAATTCCAAAAATATTCCAAAAATTAGAATAAAATCAAATATTTAAATTTTATTCTAAATTCCAATAATATTTCAAAAATTCTTAAAATTCAAACTGTTTCCAGACATTCTAAATATATTGCAAAAATTATTACAAAATCAAAAATTGAAAATTTTTTCAAAATTCCAAAAATTATCATAATATCAAAAATTAAAATTTTCCAAAATTCTAAAATATTCCAAAAATTCTTACAAAATCAAAAATTAAAACTTTTGCCGAAATTCTAAAATATTGTAAAAATTATTACAAAATCAAAAATACAAACTTTTTCAAAATTCCAAAAATATTTCCAAAACTATAACAAATTCAAAAATTTCCATGTCCAATTTCATTTTAAATTACATTTACGTCATAAAAACAGCTACATTTTCTTCCAAAAAATTGGCTAAAAAAATAAATGAAATCATTTTTTGACACACTTGACATTATTTTTTTGACAAACTTATAATGCCATAATTCTCTATAATAATAATAAAATATCATGTCACAAATCATTAATTTTATTTTTTTGTAAAAAATTGGGTAAAAAATAAATAAAAACCGTTCTTTTGACACACTTGACAACATGTTTTGACAACTTATAATGCCATAATTCTCAATAATAATAATCAAATTTCATTTCAAAGAAACAATTTTAATTTTTTCCAAAAAATTGGGGTAAAAAACTAATTAAAAATCTTTTGACACACTTGACAACATTTTTCTGATAAACTTATGATGCCATAATGCTCAATAATAATAATAAAATTTCATTTCAAACCAACAATTTTCTTGTTTTCCAAAAAATTGGGTAAAAAAATAAATAAAAATCTTTCTTTTGACACACTTGACAACATTTTTTTGACAAACTTATAATGCCATAATTCTCAATAATAATAATAAAACTTCATTTCAAACAAACAATTAATTTTATTTTTTTTCCAAAAAATTAGGTAAAAAAATAAATAAAAATCTTTCTTTTGACACACTTGACAACATTTTTTTGACAAACTTATAATGCAATAATCTAGATTTTGGTCTCACATACCAATCCCGACCATCAAGATTTTCTCCAAATTTAATGTTCCTGTTAAACGTTTGCCGAAAAAATAGTGTATTTAATTCGGAGCCAAAGTGACTTTTTATGTATCGTCTATAATTGTCGGCACTCCCTGCGGGGTTTTCTTTTCGGTTTTCATCAGTTTTATTTTGGTTATACCTTTCGAAAAGCTTTTTTTAAATTTATTGCTTCTTTATATTTACTCAAAATCTGCCTTCGGAACGATCAATTGGAATAAACTTGCGCATACCCAGGTGTATTATTTCTAAAAAATTTAGAAGCAGAAATGTTTGAATTAAAGATATCTCTAAGTCCTTGCCAATTAGGGATTGCAATTTCCGTGTTTCGAATACCGGAATACCGGGAGTCGAACGAATTTTCCAATCTCGAAATCCCGGTATTAGCATTTTAAAATACCGATATTTCAATACTAAAAGGAAAATAGTGTTTCATTTCTAAACTCAAAAATCCCTATAACGAAATATCATTTGATTGTATTTATTTCTATACATATTAAAATAGCTATTTTGTATCTAGTAGTTAAGGACAAACATTTGCAGTTTCCGGGCGAGGCGTTAGCCAAGTCTGGAACAGCAAATGAGTCCTAAAAAACCTTATTTAGGTACGTGATGCAAACAATATTTTTTTGTAATAGCTCTCTAAAATTTTCCAGAGTACCTAATCCATTAGATACCAGCGTAATATTCGAAACCATAATAATTATTATTCGAATGGAAAAGAAAGCCTTGAATTTTATACTAAAATATTCAGTCCGAAAATTAAGCATTTTACGGACTGAAATGAGTCCGTAAAATAGCTATTTTTGGGAGCGTAAACGAAAAAATCCTTAATTTGAAACATCATTTCATATAGGATATATCATACAAGATATTTTTATGTTGATTGGTGATTCGGTTCGTGGAAATTGTTATCATAAAAAATAAAGCTATCAATGAAGATCAGAGTCTTAAATCATTTTATATTTTTAATGTGCATTGTGATTGCAATTTGCAATTTTATTATTTGAATGTTCTTTTTTTGATTATTTCCAATTTGCAATTTCCAAGATCTGAATTATTATTATTATTTAAATATATTTTAAAATATAGAAAAAATTATATGTGATTTTTTGCATTAAATTTCTAGACAATACTTTGTGTGAATTCATAGAATGGGGAACATTTCTATTCTAATTAACATCCTCCCAGGTAACAATTTCGCCTAAATTTTTTAAATTATTCCAACTTAACTTGAAAAAGCATTGTGTAAGACCATATTATTCAAGCTTTACATAATAAAAAGCTTGTAAAAGACTAGATTTACTAAGTTTCTTATATAATTCCTTAAGTAAAGCTTAATTCAATAATAAATATTTAGGGCATATTCAAGCAAATGTTACTCAAGTATAATACCTTTTATGAAGTTTTATTCACATATAACTTTTAAGGTAGTATTCAAGATGTTTTTACTCAAGAATTCTATCCCTATATAAACCTTTATTAAAGTACAACTTTTAGGAAGAATCCAAGAAGATTCTTACCCAAGGATAGTTCCTTGTATACTACTTTATTTATGTATAGTAATTTTAGTAGTATTCAAGAAAATTGTTACTCAAGTATTATTTCTTATATACGGCTGTTTTCAATGAATATTAAAAGATTTACAACAAATCGATATGTCAATATTTTTGACAGTTCGTTGTTTAATTCGCGATTGTGTGTTTTTTTATTAAATCACTTATCGATGTGTTTAAAAAGTTATCAAACCTTTAAGAACTTTAACAAACTATTATTGATTAATACAAAAGATTATTTCAAAATGGTAGACATATTTTCGTCAATGGAAATTTGCAATTGCCATTATTCCGCAACCATTTAATCAAACGTTTCTGATGATGGTTTTATATATTGATTGAGATTTACCATTTCTGATGATGGTTTATATAATGATTTGAGTTGGTCAACAAATAAATAAATTGATGATAGTTTGTCATACAATTCATTTTTGTATTAAATGTATGTAATCGCCATATTGTGCGCAATTTGCTTGGGAAAAAATTATATCAAAACTTGCAACAGATTGCAACTGACTTATGGAAAATATAACGTAAAACGCTTATTTAATTATGGTCATTTAACATTTATTTATTAACCAGCCAAATTGTGCCACTGAAAGTAATGCCAATCACAGCATACTATACCCCTTATGAAGCTTAAGTAACACTTTTGTTCTGTATTGAGTAACGTTTTATTCCTGTCGTGGAAATTGATTTAATGAACGAGTGCGTTAGGGTAACGATGAGGAAGAGGGTCTGTGTTCGATTCCTGCCAGGCACGTTTTTATTTATGAATTTTATTTTCCTTTTTTATTTATTTTTATTCTTTAATCATTTTTTAATCGTACAATTGAATGGGAAACACATGCGTAGATATCGCATATGAATACGCAAAATTATTTTCATTTCGAGATTTTCCTCAATCATAACCAATATTATTTTTAACAAAAACCCATATATTCTCATTTCAGGAAACCATTAGTACACTTTTATATGCATTCCTAAACAAAATGTTTGAATAAAAATTAATTCATAGTCGTGGTAGTGGTCCGAAACTTGAAATGTGTTCAAATAATTTGTTAAACAATAGTGATTAAGTTTCAATTTTCTTTATGACAGCTGCTAAATAGAGAAGTGGATAGCGTGCGGTCCTGGAGAATCAAAGGTTACGAGTTCGATCCCTGCTACAGGCGTTTGTAAAGATGCGAAATGTGTAAAATAAATTGTAATTTTCGATAAAAGATTAACTCAATAGCAGCAATATACAAAAAAAAGGAGTTTAATGCGCCAATTAACCAAAATAACTAAAAGAAACAATCACCAATTTTTTTTTTCAGTAGCATCGCTTCTTGAATAGGCACTGAGTAATTCTCTTGAGAAAAGATTTACTCAAGCACTTTATTCAATAGACATGTTTCAAATAAATTTTTATTTATTGTAAAAAATTAAATAAATAAAAAGGTATTTTGTTTGATCTCCAAGTTGTTGTATATTAAATGAAATCAATAATTTAAATTAATAAATTATTGTTAAATTGAATCACCAAACAATCTTTTTAGTAAGTATATTTATTTATGACGCGTTTCGAATATTAAATATTCATCATCGGTACAAAAAATATGACTAAATCTAAATAAAAACAAATATTCATTCTTTAAATTTTGATTATTCTAAAATATAATCTACCTCAATTTAACAACCATAATTTGACTTCAGAAATTATTAATGCTGAAACAGCAATCAAAATTTTGCCTACTCCAGAAATTCGTAATGAAGCAAGAAGTATTATAACCAGAAAATTTAACAATTTAATGGTAAATGGTAATTATAATGTTTTTCTAAAAAGTTTTTATCAAAGTGAATTAAAAGCCATTAATAGTATTAAAACCAAACTAATTAACCATAATGCCTTAATTACACAATGTGACAAAGGTAACACTGTAGTTTTAATATTTAAACAAGAATATTTAGAAAAAACATATGAATTTATAAATAATAATGATATACAAGTTTTACCAAAAGATCCAACTAAATCATATGTAAAAATTATTAATAATATTATAAATTTATCTACAAATTTATTTGATCAACACACACGAATTAATTTGAAACAAATTCATGCAAGAGCTCCAGAATTTCAAGGTTTGCCAAAAATTCATAAGCCAAATGTTCCCATCAGACCTCTTATTAATTATAAAACAGCACCTTCTTACAAAGTAGCAAAATTTTTAGTCAAAATTATTAATAATAATATTATATTAATGAATAACCAATCGGTTAAAAATAATTTGAGCTTAACTGAGAAAATTAATAAGATCAAATTATTATCTCAATACAAGATGTTTTCGTTAGACATAACAAATATGTATACTAATATACCTATTAATGAAACTGTAAATATTTTAGAAGAAAACTTAATCAACACTGGCACTTTAGATATTTTAAAAATTAAAGATCTAATCAACTTAATTCGAATTATTTTGAAACAAAATTATTTTACCTTTGATGATAAGTTTTTCATTCAAGATAAGGGTCTTGCAATGGGTTCTCCTTTAAGTGGATTACTTGCTGAAATTTTCTTAAATAGTTTTGAGAACAAATTCATATTTTCAAATTTAAATATTCAACAAAATTTATTAATATCTTATTCAAGATATGTGGATGATACCTTCATTTTGTTTAATGGAACATGTCGACAAATACAAAATTTTAATAATTACATGAATAGTATTCACCCAAATATAAAATTTACCCTTGAAATTGAAGAAAATAATTCAATAAATTTTTTAGATATAACTATTTCAAAAATTAATAATCAATTTGAATATAAAATTTTTCGAAAACCAACTACTACCAGTATAACAATAAATAATTCGTCACATCATCCAAATTCACAAAAAGCAGCAGCATACAATTCACTCATTTATCGCCTTCTAAATATACCACTAAATATTTCAAATTTTCAAGATGAATTGAATACAATAAAATTTATCGCTTCAGATAATGGTTATGATTCAAAATTTATTGATAAGTTATTATCTAAATGTTTAAATAAGTTAAAAAATTCAAATAATAATAATAACAACATCAAATATATTTCAATGGAATATACTAACTTATTACCTAACATTTTAAGAAATCATTTCAAAAAACATAATTACTCGATATCTTTTAGAACAAAAAATAATTTATACAAAATTTTAAAACCAAAATCTAAATTCAATTTAAGATCATGTTCTGGAATTTATAAAATCAAGTGTGATACTTGTGGAAAATTTTATATTGGAAAAACAGGAAGAAGTTTCATTGAGAGATTTAAAGAACATATTCCAATGAACAAAAATAAACAAAATTTAAAGTCCATTTTCGCAAATCATCTAAATGATAATAACCATAACTACACCAGTTTTGAACAAAATTTAGAACCATTGCATCTATGTAGTAAAGGATTTTTAATGGATTCTCTTGAAGAGTTTGAAATTTATAAGGCATTCAAAAAATCTCCAAATTTAATTTTAAACGACCAATTATTATTTAATTCAAATATTTTGTATAATTCGATTTTGTAAATTTTCATTCTAAAAATTCAATTCATTTATATTTTATTCATAGTATTTTGATCAGTATGTCATATTTTTTAAAAAACAAGTAAATTTTATACGTATGAAAATTATTTTAAACTATTTAATTCATAAAATGTTAGTATGCCATTTTTTCAATCAAAATTTAAAGAATGAATATTTGTTTTTATTTAGATTTAGTCATATTTTTTGTACCGATGATGAATATTTAATATTCGAAACGCGTCATAAATAAATATACTTACTAAAAAGATTGTTTGGTGATTCAATTTAACAATAATTTATTAATTTAAATTATTGATTTCACTTTATTCAAGTAACATTTTGACAGTATTTGAATAAGCCTTGAATAACAACTTATGTACCACTTTATTCAAACACTTATATAAAACATGTATAAAGCATTATATATGTCTTATTGAATAAAGAATATTTTTTCATACGCCTTTTCTCCTTGAGTAGAGCTTGTATAAAACTTTTATCATGCATAGTTCAAGAATTTAAATTTCCCCTTCCATTTTAAATTTCTCTTTTAAAGCTTTACTCAACGATTACCTAGGTTAAATTGTTACCTGGAAAGTCACGATTGTATAGTCATTATTGATTGCTTCCAATCAATGTGAAATCAATGGCTGACACTTGGTCAATTTGTAGTCCTATGTGTATTAACATTAGACTACATTAAGGTAATTTAAATTAATTTTGGATTTTTGAGACCAATTAAACTCAAGTAAGTAAAGAAGTAATTAGAATTTTTTCAATTCAAAGGTATGGTTTGAAGTTTCTCAGAAAAAAACTCCACTTCACATTTTTCGTGTTTCGGATGGGATTCGAACCTACCTCGTCAGTGCCCAGCTCGAATCCTTGGGCAGACACGCTATCGATTACGCCGTTGAGGCGATGACAATTTCAAAGTTGAAACTTCTTCTTCACTTATTCAATTTTACTTAAGTTGAATTTTTCCACTGTCATTAGACTCCATATTATGGAAATGTATTTACATTAAATGTGATTTTTTGATTTTTTCAACCATTCCTTTGAATTGAAAAAATTCCAATTACTTCTTTACTTACTTGAGTTTAATTGATCTCAAAAATCCAAAATTAATTTAAATTACCTTAATGTAGTATAATGTTAATACATATAGGACAGCCATTGATTTCACATTGATTGGAAACAATCAATAATGACTATACAATCGTGACTTAGGATGTTAATTAGAATAGAAATGTTCCCCATTCTATGAATTCACACAAAGTATTGTCTAGAAATGTAATGCAAAAAATCACATTTAATGTAAATACATTTCCATAATATGGAGTCTAATGACAGTGGAAAAATTCAACTTAAGTAAAATAAATAAGTGATGAAGAAGTTTCAACTTTGAAATTGTCATCGCCTCAACGGCGTAATCGATAGCGTGTCTTCCTAAGGATTCGAGCTGGGCACTGACGAGGTAGGTTCGAATCCCAACCGAAACACGAAAAATGTGAAGTGGAGTTTTTTTCTGAGAAACTTCAAACCATACCTTTGAATTGAAAAAATTCCAATTACTTCTTTACTTACTTGAGTTTAATTGATCTCAAAAATCCAAAATAGAAAAAAATGTTTTATTGAAATTTTTAATGTTGATATAATTGCAATATAATTGTTAACTATAAACATGTTCCATTGTTGATTTACAAAGACTGAATTATTTTATTTTGTTATATTATTATTTAAATATATTTTTTATTCGCCTACATATTAAAGTGGTACTTTATTACTATGATTTGCGGCCATAAAGTGTCACTTTTGATAAATATATTTTGTTGTCATCGTTACGTCCAAAAAAGTAAAAAACTTTTGTATTTGTTTAAATTCTATAAAAACTGGAAATGTTTATCAAAGCAACCTTTAAATTCAAAATTTCATAATCCAATTAAAATTAATGTTATTATTTCTTGTCATAGTTATACAATTATTTTGAAAAAATAACAAAAATTTTGTCAAAGGTTACTTGTTCAACATATTTTTATTTCAAATTTTATGCAAATTTATAACAATTTGCTTTAGAATAAATAGTACATTATTTAATTAGGAGCTAAAGTGATGTTTTTTGTGTTGAGTCTATAGTTTGACGGCCGACCGTAGGTACATACACTATTTTTTCGGCAAACGTTCAAATTATTTATAAATATGAAATTATAATAAACAAAAATTTATAAATATGATTTATTATCGTCATAATTACGTCCAAAAAGTAAAAAACATTTAAATATGTATAAATAAAATTTTTTATCAAAGCAAGCTCCAATTCAAAATTTCATTATCCAATCAAACTATTTGTTATGTTTTGTTGTCGTAGTTACATACAATAGTTCAAAATTTCATAATCCAATCAGAATCGATTTCTCATTTTTTGTTGTCATAGTTATACAATTTGCTTGAAAAAATAACAAATAACAAATGTTACGTTACTGCCGTCGTAATATAAAATAAAAATGGCTTTAATTTTGCAGCCGCTTTGATTATAAGTAAAAAAGTAAGACTTTAACTAACTTTAACTAAACTTTATAGCCGTTTGCCGAAAGACAATTTTTTTAAAAATATTTTGCTTGCAGCGAATAAAAAATAGTGTATGACGCACGGACGTAATCTATTTTGGGCTTTATGTGGGTGCAAATCGAGGCGCTCCAAAATCTTTAGCTCTATGTTCTTGCATCATACTGAACGATTAAAGTACAGAAAAAAGTATTTTTTTCTGTGACGGGAAAAAAGTTTAACATTTTACTTCTGTTGACAGGTGCAAAAATGTTACTTTTCATAAAATACTTTTTTCCCCGGGAAAAAAGTATGTACTTTTTTCCCGGATAGATAATTATATATATATAAATACATATATACACATAAATGATGAATATTATGAATATTTATGAACATTTATGACTATTTTAATGTTATGAAAAGCTATACCGTTTTCTTCTTGATGTTAATAACTGGTTTTGACAAATAAAATGAAACTTAATTTTAAGTTTTTATTCAAGAAAAATTCGTATGGTGTGGTGAATATACATATTGTAATATTTGTTTAATATTATTTTTTCAATAATTATATTAATATTTGTCCAGTCACAGAAAAAAATAGTGTATTATACACGGGAAAAATTGTAGATTTTAGCTCTCGGTTTTTTGTCTCCCTCCGCTTCGCGTCGGGAGACAACACAACCTCGAGCTAAAATCTACTACTTTTTTCCCTTGTATAATAAATAACTATTATTAAGATTTTTATTTTTTTAAATCCCGGTATTAATACCAGGATTCCGGTTTTAGATTAATCAATCTCGAAATCCCGGTATTGATTTTTCCTTAAAATTTGCAATCCCTACTGCCAATCTGCAGCTTTATAATCAAAACAAGACCAGGATTAGTTTTAAAGGGCCTAAAAACTTGTAAATTTAAATGTGTGGAAATCAAATTATGATCTGACCCACCTAAGGTTCTGATACTTTTAATTGTACCAACGATAAATAATTTGTCAAAAACAATTCACTACTTTTGCCAAGAATGTTTTTTATATATTTCACTCAGATAATATAACCTTCCAGATTTCCTGAGTAGGTTGGTAATTGTAATATTGATTGAGTGAAAATAAATATAAAATAAGAAAATAATATAATAATAATATAGTAAAAATTTTGTTTGACCAAAATGTTTTAGTATCAATAAGTTCGTTCCATTCACAATAATGAAACCCCAACAAAAATATTTGTTTTCAAGGCAGACAGATTGGGCCTTAGAAACGAAGTTTTCACAGTGCCATTAATCCTTTAAAGTCTGGTTCAAACTCTTCTTTTTCTCCTATTATTGACGGTGGTTTAATCGTTAATGACACAGCAAGAAAAGCCACATTGTTAGCGGAACCCTTTGCTTTGAACTCGATCGTTTTGGAAACACCTAGAGAAATACGCCAAATCTAGTCGTCAGGAGTTAGTATGAAAGATCTTGATTTCAAAACCAAAATTGTCGAAAAAATCTTAAGAGGGTTAAATACCAACAAAGACTTCGGTCTGGACAACATTCCTCCTATTATTCTAAAAACATTTTTGCACTTACTCTTAAAAAAATTTTCTACAAATTCTATATATCTGGTATTTTCCCCTTCGTGCTTTTCAGCCAATGTTTAGCCCATCGCAAAAAAAACGAACAAATTGAACTTTGTAGCCCCACGTTGGAACAGAATATTTGATAAAGGTGGTGAAACGTTCGTTATCGCATTAGACATCTCAAGAGCATTTGGTTGAATCTGGCATGCCGACCTGATCATCAAGCTCGGTGCGTAGGATTTCACCCCACAGTCCTAAAGCTGATTAAAATTTATTTCTCACCGACCGATACATTTTGGCGGTATTCATCAATGGCTTTTCTTCTGAGTCTAAATTAATTAACACTGGTGTACCCCTCAGTAAGGATCAGTTATACTCCTTACTCTAAAATTATTCTTATTCCTTATTCCTTACCTTAAAAAAACTCGGTCTCCTCTAGATGTAATAGACGTTAAGTAGATGTAAAAATATTTCACTCCGTATCAATTATTCCACATTTATAAGTCCAATATTCATCGTTGTATGGAGTACTGTTGTCAAGTTTGGGGTGCAGCACCTGTTTCCATCCTGGCTCTTTCTGACTCTGTACAAGAGCGTGCTATGTGAATTGTGGGCGATCGAAATTTAACATCAAATCTTGATTCCCTACAACACCGTCGTACTGTTGCTGATCTTGGTGTTTTTTATAAATACCATCACCAGAAGTGCTCGAACGAAATCAGATCCATTATGCCTCAAACATATTCTTTTTCCCCGTTTTACTCTTCGGTTCGATTTACGAATCGGTTTGTGCAAACAGTCAAACTGTTGCGATTACTCACTGTTATAGTGACAGAATGCAGTAGGATGTCTTTGTTCGTACATTGCATAAATGGAATACTCTGGACGTTCAATCTACGAATGTTTAAAAAAAGCGTGCTTTAACACCTCAGAACGCATATTGTTGGGGAGCCTAAGTCTTAAAAGGTTCTATGTGTTGTTGTGACACATATTGTAATTACTTTAACACAATACTTTTTATTTAAAAAAATCCATTGGACCCCCCATAAATTTTTTTCTGAGTGCGCGCCTGTCTAAAAGAAAACTATTATCACCACCATTACGGGGAGTGAAAGTTGGGTTTTAACAATTTGGGATAGGCCCTGAGACGCGGCAAAAATTTCTGCCAGTTTTCCACTATTGTCAACATCGTCGGTAAATTTGGAGAATTCCAACCACGATTTGTTGTGGACGTTGAAGTCACCGGTAACGATAACCTCACAATTAGGGAACTTTGCTCTAATCTCGTCCACATTTTTTGTCAGCAAATTAAAAAAGTTTGGGTTACGTTTGTTGGGCAACCGGTATAAAGCTTTTGCAAAAAAAGTAATTCTTGGAAGACAAATCTTTAAGACCATTGTATGGATGCCATCACCGTGTAGTTCAAAATTTGGAAAGCATGTATACGCAACACTCTCATGAGTATATGCGCATACACCGTTGGAGTTTGAAAGCTGATTCAAGGCTTTAATTGGAATTTAACGATTCTATAGAGAGAAAATTTTCAGAAAATGTTTTTGTGTTTCGGTAAGGGATAGAATGTTCGGTTTGTCGTGCTCATGATGATGTTGCACGTGGTCATGGTTATCGTTTAGTCCGCAGATGTTTTGAAGATGTACTTTAAAATTTGTTTTTGATTCATATCTGTGTTGTCCCTGCAAATACCGTGCAAATGCTGCTTTATGGGTGGGTGGATTGCGCATATTTACTTTACCACTTGCAGACTTATATTCTTTCTGTTGTACTGCCATATACGTATCAAAAGGTTAATTTTTTATGTTTTATTAAAGAATAGATTACTAAGTAAAAAATCTTATCATACAATAAAACATGACATACGCCAATATTTCATGATAAGATGAAGAAATAATAACAAAATAATAAGTGAAAAATAAAATGTGAGAAATTTGCAGAAAACAAAACAAAACTAATTGCCAATAATCCAGCTGATGCAGCACACCCCAGACGCACCGCTCACCACCTCAATTGAGGCACAAAGCCCACACATAATTACATGCCCACACGTAATTATACTACAAAACGCTGCCTAGCTAAGACTGGCAGTGCTGCCGTTGACTAATTAAAGTTCGTTCGCCAGCACTCTAAGATATCATCTTGGCTAATGATATCTCCTGCCATTGCCAGTGATATGTGATATCTCACGCTAACTCATATGTCAATGGCAGGGACTGGAGTACGCGGGGTCAGACCCATAGATCAACATTGATCATAATCGATCAAAATCGACCCCTCCTGCGACAGTTATATTGTATATATTATTCATAAATTTATGTTACGAATCGTATATTCATATTGAATATGACAAAACGTAAGGTATAAAACAAAACGAAAGGTTTAAATTTCTCTACGAGTCTTAGATTATTCTGAGAATAAACGATATTGTGTCATAATTATTTGACCGCCAAACTCGCATCCTGTTCCCGGATATCACTGCTAAAACGGTAGCCTCAACATTCTCTCTAATTGGATCGCACTTCAGTAATCGTCAAAGATCAGAGCTCCCAAATCGAATCCAATTTCTTTAGTGCGTTGTCTAAACTCATAGGTTTCAAACGCAAAATCACTACAAATTTCGAACGCCAAAGCACAACAATCCCAAATGTAATGGTCTCATTGAACGTTGGCATCAATCACTCAAATCTGTTATAATGGCTTAAGACAGGACAAAATGAACACGAATATTACCTTCAATTTCCAATCTTCATCTTCAAAACTAGTTTATGGTTCACAAATCCACAAATGGAGAATTTTTTAGTATAAACACAAATTTTATTCTACAATCTTATCTTGCTTCCAAACTGAAACAACAATTTGATCACCTTTGTCCCATTAATGCATCAAGGCACTCATCCGAAAAAGATTTCGTTTTCAAAGCCCTTCAATCTAGCTCACATGTCTTCTTACGCATTAACTTACTACGTTAGTTGCTTCACCATCCATAAGAAGGTCCTTACCCAGTTATTAGTCTCCTTCAAATGTTTACCTTCCATTTCTATTTACACAAGGGCTGGTAAATACAGCACAGACGTCCTTAGTCTACTAAAATTTAAAATTGAATCTTGTATCTCAAACTTTCCGCTGCAACTACCCGAACAGTTTGAACTACTAAAACTCCCGCTCGCTTTCTTAATGCTACCGTATATTAAAACACCTTTCCTCTTTCACATTGTCTCATCTGCGATGGCACTAGGGTGGGAGTGCTGTGACGAACAAATAGCTCAACCTTTTTGTGTTCAGTATATCTATAATTGCATCATCCTAGATTCGATATAGAAACTGCAACCAAGGAAAGTATTATTATTGTGGGAATGTGCAACAACAATTACAACCATATGTTTACTGTTGGATTGCTATGTTTCTATTTTTAAAATTTATTTATGTTATAATAATATTTATTTAAATTATTTGTTTGACAAAACCAAGGTTTGTGGCAATTTACAAGTTTGAACGATTTTATGAAATCAAATTTGGAAAATTGTTCGATTTTAGTAAATATAATCTTAGGAGTTTAGAGCAATTTAGCAACGAACAAATAATCTACATATAATTTTGAATACAAATATGCATTACCAACGAAGACCTTTAGTTTGTATTTAATTATCTTAAATTTGTTTATAAATTTGTGATTGGAGTACGAACGTAGCAACTACACTCTTGTTTGGGGAAACCCGTTTGCACTAGTAATACTATTCTATTATTTCCTCCATAGGGCGGCTTACGACAAAAACTGGACGACGTGTAAAATAATTTGTAAGTTTTGGAAAATTAAATAAACAATTAACATAGAAAATGTTGCACAAAAATTTCAAAATACTGTAAAAATCTTTGACTAGCTAAAACTTAACAAGAAATGTTTCTATTTTATAGCAGAAATTCATGTACAATATACAATAGTTATTTATGTACCAAGAGTGTAAAGTTATACATATCAGTCCAAGTGAGAATTTGTTGCCCGAGCGTTGGACAACAGCAACAACTTGTAAGGGCTGAAATTTACATAAACATCTGTGGTACCTACAACATTTTTTATAATTCCTACAAAAGGGCGTAAAGTAACCAAAATAAGGTGTAAAGTAACAGTAAAACAGTAAAGTAATAATAGGAAGGCGTAAAGTAATAGAAGTCGAAAAAGTTATGTTTTACGCAAGCCTAAGTAAGCGTAAAATAGTTCTAGTCCCTGGGCTCACGCCGATTTCATATGATAATTACCACATATTTTATACTTCGTGAGGTGCCTGTCGTTGACGAGTCCGAAAACTTTTGATCTGTCATTTTTCTCGATTCTATTCGCCGTTCGGCAAGCTCCTAAAAATGCTGATTGTCTGCGATCTTTTATATTTGCTACCACATTTTTTTTTAACTGTGGGGGTTGGAAATTTGTTTTAGAGCACGAGGATAAGCTTGTCCGACAAGAATTTTTCTGCTATTGTCTACTAGTCCGACAACTCAAACATACCAAAATGTAAGTTGTCGGACTCGGCAATATCAGACACATTTTGGTCGGACATGCACTCAAAAAACTGTCTTATGTCTTAAAAACTACGTAAAAACTAAGAAAATATGCACACGATTTCGAGTCAATGTATATTGATAATATAAATTAATATATGATTTTCATTGATTTCATGATATAAACGTCACATAAAAATAAGGAAAATTTCATAATTTGTAGTATCGTATCTCATAAAATTAACGAAATGAGTATACATGTATCTTAAAATTAATGTAATAGAGATATTTGTTTTGAAGTATGCGTTGCAAACATTACGTCCATAATTGCCTTAAACTGAATAGTAAGTTTCATATGGTTTGGTTTAAAGGTTTTAAAATCTACGAATTTAATATAATATTAATTTTATGAAATTAACTTATTTATAATATGTTACTTTATATGCATATTTATGTAAAAAAAAACCTAATTTCATGAAACATATAACGTTGGAAATAAGAAATTTGTTTTTTATTCTAAAACAGCATACAGACGGCTCCAAAGCATTTTCCTATAACTACATTTTCAAAAAATTGAGTGGAAGAGCACACAAAACGATTTATTGCTATTCTAAACACGCTTGAAAATAAAATTTATTATCACTAAATTTAAAAACGACTATTCTTTTTGATAATAAGTTTTTTAAGCTTGTTTAGAAGCGCAATAAATGGTTTTGTGTGCTTCCACTCAATATTTTGAAAATGTAGTTACAGAAAAATGCTATGTCTTCTTTATCACAAATTTTACCAAATATCTATGATATTTTTTTCTTGGGTTGCATGATGGATATAGGATGTATATTTTCGGGATTTCATATGAGTTTTAAAGGAAACACTACAATTCAAATTTATATTATATGTAGTTTTTTTATTATACATTTAATTCATAAATACAAGTTATATACATTTTTATAAGAATTTAGTTCAATATTATAAAATAGTTTATTGAATATTAATAAAATTGTAAATGCTTCAACCATGTATGATTATCCTTATTTTTTTTTAAATTATCCTTATTTTTTTAATTGATGAAATTCTTAAATGTTGCAATTCTAAATAATAAAAAAACATTGATGATTAGTTTTTTTTTAATATATTGGTACGATTACAGCAAAATAATAACAAACCACAACAACAAATTAATGAAAGGAATAGTGTTGTTGTTGTATTCTTAGAACTTGGGTCAACAATAAATACAATTGAATGATTTTATGAATCAAATCAACACAACGTAAGATAATCGAATATTCTAATATTTTCTCAAGGTTTCTAAAAAGTGACCTCGAATTATCTTCGAAATTATGCAGAATCGTATATAAGCAATTTACCTCTTGCAGAATAAATTAGTTTTATTTTAAGCCTGCGACGGTAAAGTTAAAATTATAAAATTGATTTTTAAATTAGTTTTTGTGAATAAAGTTTCTAGTTAGGAATATTGTTTGCTGTATTATTTCCTGTTGTTGTGGAACAATTAAGGAGTTAAATACTTAATAAAACCTAGTGTTTGTGCTTACTAATCTGTGATCGAACTTGGAAGAGATTTGGGAATTACGTTTATCAAATTGTGAGTTAGGCCAATTCGAAGGAAGGTTGGGAAAAACGTAACAATATCTACATTTTTCCGATTGGTGATTATCAACAAATGATTATAAAAATTTAAAATAAAGGACTGGTGTACATATTAAGGCATAAACACGAAATATATATGAAACTTCTTACCTGTCATTGGCAAAAGTGGCGTTTTTGTTGCTATTGTACCATTTTCTTTAGAGGATTCTTTAAAACCTTCTGTCCTAAATTTAGCCAGCGTATTATGATACGTGTAGTATACGCCACCAGGGTGTTTGCCTAACTGCGGCAAGTAATAAGTTGTCTGAAATATATTAAAATAAATTATTTTAATAAAGTTTACCAATAAACCGTTATAATAGTGTTTACCTTAGAAAGAGATCTTTTGGAAACAAAATAATTTGATCTGCAATCGTTGAAAAATGCCTTGGTTTGAATTTTGTAATTTTTTTACACAAATGCAGCATGTTATTATCAAAAAATTTGTTTTTTTATAAAGGACCTACCTTTCTTATAGTACTTCCAGTGAAAAAAGTTTTTGTAAGCAAAATATTAGTAACAGCATGAAAACTATTGTATAAAGAACAAAATATAGCGCAAATGATGGGAAAAATAAATTAAGGTGATCCGAGTTACGAGGGTGAAATGGGGCTGAGCTTTTAGGGGAAGAAAATGGATTTTCACGATTTTCGCATAACCATTCCTTCTATAGAAAATAGTATAAAGTAAAAGTTGTAGCTAATGAAAAAGGTCTATAAATATTATGCAAGCCATTTTTTCGCATAACCTTAAATTTGCTGTGAAAATAGAAAAAACCGAGAATAAAAGGTTTTTTCGTTTTTATTTTCATCTCTGTCAAAAAAAAAATTTTTTTCCACACAATTTGGTGGAAAATTACCTTATTATTTCCATAATACTGTAATTTTTTGGAATCAAAATATTTATTTTGACGTTAGATTTTAAACCAAAAAAGTGACCTCATTTTCACACGAAAATCCTCTTGTGGTACAAACAGTTTTTTTAAAAAAATCAGTGATATTTATTTTGGTTGAAACATTTCCTTTTACACTACCATATAAACACTACCATGGAAAAAAGTTATATTTTTTAAGGATTTCAACGGCAAATTTTAACAAATAATGAATATTTTAAACATACATTGAAAAATAACTCTTTAAAATCAAGTTTATTCAGTTTTTCGCATTTCCTGGAAACTGATTCCGTGTTTATGTTACGATTACATGATCTAAAACTAGACGTTTCACTGATTTTTTTTAAAAAACTGTTTTCAGCACAGGAGAATTTTCTTGTGCGGTCACTTACTGTGAAACTTTGTGGTCACTTTGGTTTAAAATCCAAATTAAACATAAAAATAAATATTTTGATTCCAAAAAATTACAGCGTATTAAGGACATAATAAGGTAAGTTTTCACCAGAGTATGTGAAAAAAAAAAATTTTTTTGTGGGAGATAAAAATTAAAAACGAAAAAAACCTTTTTTTCTCGGTTTTTACTATTTTTACATCAAATTTTAGGTTGTGTGAAAAAATGGCTTGCATAATATTTATAGACCTTTTTATTACCTACAACTTTTACATTAAACTTTTTTCGATAGTTTCGCTGAAAATCGTGAAAAACCATTTTCAAGCCCTAATAGCTCACCCCATCTCACCCTCTTAACTCAGATCAGCTTTAATTTATTTTTCCCATCATTTGCGCAATATTTTCTTACTTATCCAATAATTTTCATGCTGTTACTAATATTTTCCAATTTTGCCTGTTTTTAAGGTATCTGCACTGGTCTATCAGTTTAACTATCAATCACAAATAGTTTGTTTTTGTGTTTGCTATTATTAATTAATTGGCAATAATTATAAACGTCAGAATTATAGAATTAACGGATTGATTTAGTTTATAGGATTTTATTTCATAAATTTAATGCAATATTAAAGACTTAAAATTTATGAAACTTTGTCGTAGGTTTTATGTTATTTATTTAGTTTAGTAATACAATTTATGAAAATGTGATTTAAATTTAGGAAAAACTGATTTTGAAAATATATTTATGTTTAATGAAATTGATTTCGTAAATATTACAAAAGGTAATGACAAATTTAATTAAAAATGTGACATTCTTTTTAAGAATTTCAATATTTAAAATTTATGTTTGGTATAATAAAAATGTGTTTAAAAATTTCTTTAAAATAATAAACAATCATAAAAGCCATGAAAATTGATTTATAAACAATGTAACTTCTGTAACATAATTCTAATGTCATATTTTCCTTAAACCTATATTAATTTTTTTTCTGAGTGTGGATAACCTAGTGTTCTAAAACAAATTTCCAACCACCACAGTTATAAAAAAAAATGTGGTAGCAAATTTACAAGATCGTGGACAATCGGCATTTTTAGGAGCATGCCGAACGAAAAAGCGGCCGATATGAGGAAAATGGCAGAAAAATGCTTTCGGACTCGTCCAGGACAAGCGTCTCATGAAGTATAAAATAAGTGGTAATCATCACATGAAATCGGCTTGGGCCCAGGGACTGTTCTTAAGTAAAGGAAGTATAAAAATAAATTCTTTATTTTTGACCGTATTTAAACATTAAAAAGTAAAAGCAAAGGCAGTAGAATATTATGGCTGACAGAGGCAACAATGTTTATCTAAGTTAATTTTGTTCTTCCTTGCAGTAATGAAAATTGTCGGTTTTTTATTTTTAAAATTGTTGATATATGGCCATTAGTGCGTATATCTGTCTATCTATTCAAGCAAGGTAAACGGTAGCGAAAATTCACAATTTATTTATTTCTACTTGTCTTACAGATTTCAAATCAATTATTATTTAAATTAATCAGAAATCATTATTCAAAAATTAGTTACACTTTTTATTCTAAAATTAAAATCAAATATCTTGCAAATAAGATACAAATATTTAATTATTTTTTTTTTGTAAACATAATTTTCATTTTCAGTTTAATTACTTATTACAATTCAAGCCAAAGTAGTTTTTCAATTTTCTTTTCTTCGATGCTGACTGTGATTAACCTAAAATTACCGGTCATACGATTATGCTAACATTTATGATTTTCACATGTTTTTCATAACTTAAAATCATGATTGAAGGTTGATTTCTTGAATTCCATTAAAATTGTTTTCTAAAAATGATTTGTTTTGCAATCCAATTTTTCACTGTAGTTTTGTTTGATTGTTTGTTACTAACTGAGGAAGTAATGTTCAATGAAATTTGTTCCTATTAAATTACAGAAAGAAAAAGTTAACGAATTAGACACTTAAGATAAGTTAAGATAATTTTTGTGAGGTGGAATTTCGATTGATTATAATCGATTTTTTTTAGATTAGATTAACTATAAAAAGATTATTAAAAAAAACAATTTCAAAAATTAAAATTAATGTTCATGTTATGAAACAAAAACGTTTATTTTTAAAAGCTGAATTGTTTTATTTCTAAGTTTATGATTTTTCTATTACAATAGTTATTTGTTTAACTAGGCAGCAAAGTAGTAGATTGACTGCCGCGGCTGATAGTTCATAGCCGAGCGAGCGAGGCTAGGAATTCAGCCAAGGCAGTCAATCTACCTTGCTGCCGAGTTGAACATATAATTTTTTCTCCGATTAATTACAATGATATGTAATTTAATAATTATTACTTTAAAAATAAAGCAAAATTTTAAAAATGAAAAAACAAATCGATTAAAAAAATTTTTTTTTTAATCGCAATATCTGTTTATTTCTATGAAGTCTAATTATTTTGCTGCCTAGGCAGCAAAGTACTTGCTTTGCTGCCTAGCCAGGAAAAGTGCCACTTTGCTGACTGAAATAAGTCTGCAAAATTTATATTTGCTGTCTATCGGAGAAAAAACACTTTCTTTTACGTTTATGATTTCAGTTCTTAAAACAAATTCTTTTCTATTTTTATAACAAAAAATTTGCTCTTTGCGCTAGCGGTTCCTATACATAATGAACTAAACCATAAGTATACTTTCTACTGTGTTTAGGAATGTAAAAATTAAGGCTCTCAGCTGTTAGAAGTCCAAAGTATCATAAAAGATCAACAGTTTGGCCAACAACGTAATATTTTAGTGAGAATGTGAACGTTTAGCTAGTCGGATCACAAAGTCAAAATTCCAATTAATTTACTATGTAAATAGAAATTGTCAGAAATTGTCAATCATTATTCATCTTATATAGCAATAACCATAAAGAGGCAACCACAACACTAATTAAACTAAAACCAGGGTCATTGATTACATGTTTTAAAATAAAAATTAATGTTTGTTTACTTGTTTTTGTTTTATATATAAACTTTGGATAGGTGAAACATTTCTCAAAATAACCCAAAATTTTGAGTCACATTTGAAATTAATATTTTTGAAAACAATTATAGTTTTCCCTTTAATACAAAGAGTGACGCAAAAGCATGAAGTATCATATAAATTACAGGGTTTCCAAAAAGACCGTTTATCTCATTACCGGTAACACCGTACCGTACCGGTGTTATCGGCTACTGGTTGCTGTATTTTGCTAGCAAATTATGCGTTTGGAGTATTAAGAAAATATACAGTTAATTCAATGTGTAAAAATACAGATTATTTTCTAGCCTTATCGCACTGCACTGCATACGTGTTATATTATATTTAGTAATATTTATATGTTTATATTTAAATCTTCTAATTCAAATTATGAAAACGTTAATATCAACGAAGATACTAATTTCAAGCGAGTACCAAACAATAGCAGCATTAGTGTAACATGGGTTGTAATCATACGAACGGGCAATTATTATTTCTGACGAGTTCTACACTGTACTTTTTCTTACGGAATTTAATAAGCATAAGAAATCGATTATGTACAACGCATAGGAGTATTCGGTGAGTAATTAAAGTCAAGAAGTTACCAGAATCATTTGGATCGGTTCAATTTTTAAGCATCTTTGATTTTTTATAGATAATCCTTTCAAATTTTACTCTAAGACAAGAATATTCACATATTTTTTTTTTAGTATAAAGTGTTGTGTATAGTAGGAATTACAAAATGTGTCACAACACATAGATACCTTTTAAGACCTTATAGGTCCCACAACAACATGCATCTTGAGGTGTTGGTGGACGCTTTTTTTAAATCTTTGTGGATTGAAGGCACTCGAGACTATTGATTTAGGCAAAGCATTCCATTTGTACGATGTACGCACAAAGAAATCCCTTTGCATTTTGTTACTATGGCAGTGAGTGATATAGAAATTCTCTAATGATTTACTAATTTTTTTCGGTCTCAGCCTTTATATTAAAATAATCCATTTCAACAAACAAAATACTTATGAGTTCTACAGGTTAATCAACTATTGTTTAACATTTTAAATTGTGTTGCTGCGTCACTCAATGCTAATTAATAATACATGTTTCTATCTACATAAATAATAAGAATTTAAGTTATGTAAATCGTAGGCATAATATTATATTTAGATATAATACAGTTGTTTAATGTTATAAAAAGTTGGTTGGTTTTCTGTAGTGTAGAAAAGAAGAGCATATTTTGTCGTTTGAATAGAATTGTTTATTGAGATGATATATGGAAATGATTGACTTTCAATTTATATCAATACTATATGGGGAAATAATTTGTGTATGATGAAAGGGAAAATAAAAAAAACACAAGAAATGAAGAATCTCAACATTTATACTCGATCAAATATTCGATCGAGGATATTGTGTAAATATTGTTTTTTTTAACTAATTATGTGCTTGTTAAAGGTAAATGTGTAAATTTTTGGAAATTAAATAAATTTCCGTGACATATTTAATTATTTTTATTTTAAAACTTTAAACTGAACAACGATGTATATATAAAGAATTTTTTTAACTACTAACTTGAGAAATCGTCATTATTTACTCGAATGCCCCAATGAGAAGTAATTTTTCTCAAGCTAGGTCAATAATAATAACAAACAATTACCTAGGTTAATAATGACAAATTTTCTTTTATTTTTGATTGAAATAAACAAAAAAACACAAACAAATAATAATTGCATTGCTCCGAAACAATCGTTTTATTCGTATGAAACTAAACTTCCAGGCTGCTTGATATTTTAAGATATTTAAAAATTGAAATGGAAAATGACTAATATAAATATCTAATGAAAGCAAATATGATAATTAATGTTAGTAGTTAAAAAAATTCTATATATACCTCGGTTGAGAAGACTAATATAGACCTCGAACATTATATCCCTCGGCGCTACGCGCCTCAGGATCTAAAAGTTCTCGGTCAATAATAGCCTACTTCTTAACCTTGTTATATAATGTATTATTTATCACATCAATAAACAAAATGGTAGAAGCATTATTTGAAGATGCTTTTATTATATGATAAGGATTTTGAAGGTAAAAAGTTTTTTTGTTGTTAGTCGATTACATTGTAAATTTGAATTTTTTTTAAATGGATGTAGAACTGGATATAAATTCGTGGTTATATGCAATGGAATTGGGTGGCAAATTTCGTTCGGTATTAGCTACTTCACATCAAGATAAGGATAATAAAATACTTTTGTATGAATGTAGTGTAGGCAATTGTGTCATGGTGAAAATTAAACTAATAGTAATGAATTTAATGCACAAAAAAACGAAGGAACAATGGTTAGTAGTTATGAGTACGGAAAGTTTGGAAAAAATACATATATAGCTTGAAATTCCCGGTATACTTCAACGTTCCCTGTCCTAACAGCACTGTAGCTAGTCATTCGCGCTATAGAAGTCACTACGTTCTTTCAAACAAAACCTTTCTCCTCTATTCAAACATTTTGAAAAATCAATCCGTATAACAATACGATTCTTTTTGATATTAAACCCCCGTAAAACAAATTCCAACACATGCAATATTTTTGTTTAATTAATTTTCTGCCTTTGTAACATGTGCTCTTTGAACAAATTAAACATAAATCTGGATGCAACAATAGTTTATTTGCGTTCACTTTGTGTTTAAAATATTTTTTTAAAAAATCAATGTTTGATTACAAATATTAACATTTAGATAATTCACAACAATCAATTTTTTAAATCTTAATATTATTATTTACATGCATTATTAATCATAATAACTAAATTATTAAGAACAACTAAAGTTAAATTGTATGCAATTAAAAGTATATGAGGAAATTAAAACAACTAAACTTCGCTATAATAAAGGAACTTCTGAATTGTCAGAGAAAACCTAAAGCTTCTTTTTGAAACAAAAAACAAGAACTGAAAAAACAATTTGTTTTCACTAATTTTAACAGAAAAACATCGCCTGCTAAATTTTAAAATTTCAAAAAGGTTTTTAGTTTTAATGTTTGCCACCAAACTCCTCCCCTCTCCCGCCTCTAGTATCATCGAACATGAGACGATATAGGAAGGTAATTGTGCTACAGCATAATGGATGCAGGATGGAATACATATCTTTGGAATGGGATCAAATCTATCCCTTTTAGATGATACAGTTCCCTTAGCGTCGCGTTGTTTCGTTTCTGAGGAGACAGAAGGAAAAACTGGAATGCGTCCAAAGGAGTAGAATAATATCTGTAGAAGACGAAGTTTCATCTGCGCGACTGAGATTAGTACTCGAAGTAGCTGAGTTTTGAGTTAAGTCATCTACAGATTGTTCCCTAAAGTAAGGTTTTAATTTATTGATAGAAAATCGAATGTCCGAATTGACCTTTACGAACAATAACAAAATTTTTACCATCGTGGCTGATGACTGGGAAAGGACCTTCGTATGGCGGTTGTAGTGCTTTACGTACTAAGTCTGTACGTAAGAAGGCATGCGAACAAGACTCGAGATTTTTGGAGACAAAAACTTTGGGATCTTGACGCAATGGCGAGACGAACGTGATCAAAATGTTGTTTCAATTGTGAAACGAAATCAGATTGAGGAGTGGAGTTAGAATTTTGGCTGAAGAATTCTCCGGGGAGACGTATGTAAGTACCATAGTCGAGCTCAACCAATGAAGATTGGAAGATTTTACGAAAAATCGTTCGTAAACCAGGTAATATTGATGGTAGTATATGCGTTCAGTCGATGCCAACATTCGATTAGTCCGTTACATTTGGAGATAACTCGTTGAAGAGATTGGATTTGATTTGGGAAACCTGATCAGTGCGATTTCTGAAAGTACTCAGAAACGAGAAACACAATTGGAGTAGCTGATGCTACGTTTCAGCTGTGATATGCGAGATAGGAATGGCATCAGGCCGAGATAGGAATGGCATCAGAGTATAGCGGTCAATAATTGTGACGCAATAGCGTTTGTCCTCAGAGGAAGGACCAATAATGTTCACATGAATTTCGGCAAAAATCTCTGAAAAGTTTGATGATAATTACCTAAAAGAGATTGAGAATGGCAAGAAATGTTTGCCTTTTTGGCAACGAAACAACAACGTACATCCATTTTAATGAATGGTCAAATAACTTTTTCAGAAAGAAGTATGACAGAACTGTTGACTCCTGGCTCATCCTTCCATAAATTATTGAAACTATCGAAAACAAATTGATGAAATTGCTTTGAAATAAAAGGTCGTTGATTACCAGAAGAGGTATTACATAAATAGTTTTGGCATTAGAATCGCCAAACGATACTGGAAAGAATCGGAATTAAAGTGTGGGACTAGTGTCCACTAATTCCTTAAGAATTAATTCCTTGCACACATATATAGAATGGAATGAGACGAAGATTATCTGCTTATGTTTCATATATTGGACACATTATTAGATTTCAAGGAGATGCAAACAATTTACATTAATTCGAAGTTGATGAATTCGTTTTTGAGTTTTGATTAATTTATATAGAATTTTTGTGTGTTTTTTTTTATTATTAAATTATTTTATTCTCTTCAAAATATTAATATCAACTTTATTTGTATGTTTTTCCATAATAATAGTATGTATTATTATATTGTTTTCTAACCTATAGATTAATGAACTTAACCTATTGTCTAATGAAAATTGTCTTATAAAAAACTATCATTATTCAATTAGTATAATTCAATTGATCAAATTGTTTTGACTGTATTAAAATTATTTTTCAAACTATAATCACAATGGCTTTGCTACATTTTGTTCAAAAATCAAATTTTAAGTTAAATTCTCTTATTTCTTTCAGTTGAATTTGGTTGATTGTATGGAATGGTGTTTTTTTATCATCAGGGTTTTTTTTCTAATCATAAATTTAAATTCTCAATTAAAACAATAAAGATTTATTGTTTTTATTGTAGAAAACGTTTCTATTTTATATAATACATAATCATAATTCTTTTTCAGAGAATAAAGTTGTGTAATCAATTCGTGTTTAATGTATTTTTAATTCGCCTACATATTAAAGTGTTACTTTATTACTGTGATTTGCGGCTTTAAAGTATCACTTTTCGACTATTTATTTTGTTGTCATAGCTACGTCCAAAAAAGTAAAAAGCATTTGTATTTGTTTAAATTCTATGAAAAATAAAAATTTTTATCAAAGCAACCCTCAAATTCAAAATTTCATTATCCAATTAAAATAGTTGTTATCATTTGTTGTCATAGCTACACAATAATTTGGAAAAAATAATAAATATTTTGTCAAAGGTTACTTGTTCCACATATTTTTATTTTAAAATTTATGAAAATTTATAACTTTAATTTAGAATAAACAACTTTTCTTAAAATATTTTGCTTGCGGCGAATAAAAAAAAGTATATGATGCACGGACGTAAGCTATTTTGGACTTCTATTGGACTCCACATCCGTCCAAAATCTTTAGCTTTACGTCCTAGCATCATAATGTACTATTATTCTCGCTCGTGCCTCGCTCGAATTTTACCTTTTGCCTTAGAATAAACTAATATATTAAACATGTAATTGGTTAAACTACTATTGTTTGATTTGTTTGTTGTGTTAAATGATTTTCTTTTAATTTATCTTTTGACTTAATTTTATAAAATAATAGATTTCCCAATCCGGCTTCATATAGCTAGAATCAGTTATAACACAATAAAGTCCAAATACTTCAGAGTGTAAAGTTCCAGTTAAGCCGTATAGAAACAATTAATATCTGTTGTTAAATTATTTTGATTTTAGTTTTGGACACTTTGTTTTACAATAACACAAACATATCTTTTAAGTCCTAGGTTCCACAACAACAAGCGTTTTGAGGTGTTAATGGACGCTAATTTTAGGTAGATTTCATATAAAAATCTACCTATTGCAATGGGCTTCATCTCGGAATTTCGGAAAAATTTTTGTGCCAAACGACTATATATGATAAGCGGAGACGGAAAAACAAAAAAAAAATTTATATATATATATATATATATATATATATATATATATATATATATATATATATATATATATATATATATATATATATATATATATATATATATATATATATATATATATATATATATATATATATATATATATATATATATATATATATATTTATATATATATATATATATATATATATATATATATATATATATATATATATATATATATATATATATATATATATATATATATATATATATATATATATATATATATATATATATATATATATATATATATATATATATATATATATATATATATATATATATATATATATATATTAGGGTGCTTTTTTTTTGGGAGACAATTCTTTTTTTCTGGTGCCCCACCAAAATTTTGTTGGAAATACTCAAGAAAACGTCCTCCTAAAATATGAGCCCTCAAAATTAATGTTTAGCACTCGGCATCGGCGTTTGAAGATTTTCCATACAAAATACATGTAAACTTTAGTGTTTTTTAAAAAAAAAATTACAGCTCAGCGGCATTTTATACTATTTCAAAATGGAAAAAAGCAACTAACTCAGGATTAAATTATCTACAAAAATCCTTATGGAGGTGTAACTGTAACTTACACCGGTGACACAGTACAGATCACAAAAGTAAATTTTATATGTATTTCTTGTTCTTTTGTTTTTATTTCATAAATGGCTAAAGCTACAGGAAAAATGTCTATCACAAAGTTGTAGTTAATTAAGTTTCCTACAAAAAACTTATAACAACCGAATCTCTATGATTGATATTTCTCGAGATAATAAACATTTATTGTTTAAGAACTTGTGGTCTTCATAAATTGATAACGAAAATCTCTTAAACATCCATTTTAATAAAAGCTTATTATCTCGAGAAATATCAATCATAGAAATTCGGTTGTTATAAGTTTATTGTAGGAAACTTAATTAACTACAACTTTGTTATTGACATTTTTCCTGTAGCTTTAGCCATTTATGAAATAAAAACAAAAGAACAAGAAATTCATATAAAATTTACTTTTGTGATCTGTACTGTGTCACCGGTATAAGTTACAGTTACACCTCCATAAGCATTTTTGTAAATAATTTAATCCTGAGTTAGTTGCTTTTTTCCATTTTGAAATAGTATAAAATGCCGCTGAGCTGTAGTTTTTTTTTTAAAAAACACTAAAGTTTACATGTATTTTGTATGGAAAATATTCAAACGCAAAGGCCGAGTGCTAAGCATTAATTTTGAGGGCTCATATTTTAGGAGGACGTTTTCTTGGGTATTTCCAACAAAATTTTGATGGGGCACCAGAAAAAAAGAATTGTCGCCCAAAAAAAAGCACCCTAATATATATATATATATATATATATATATATATATATATATATATATATATATATATATATATATATATATATATATATATATATATATATATATATATATATATATGTATATATATATATATATATATATATATATATATATATATATATATATATATATATATGTATATATAATATATATATTTATATATATATATATATATATATATATATATATATATATATATATATATATATATATATATATATATATATATATATATATATATATATATATAACCGATATGAGATATAACGAAAACGACCGGCACTCTCACGGTCTCATTTGTTGAGGTAGATCAAAAAAATTTCTGTATTTATGTGTTCTAATAATATCTTGTACAAGTTCGTGAATCTGCAAAATCCGACACGTGGTTAAGAAACTAGAAGCTTTTTTCTGAAAAAAATTGATTTTTTAAAACCGTTATAACGGCCGTTTGGATACTAATATTTCAAAAAAATTAACAAATTTAGAATTTTTGGAATCTTTTTTATCAATTTGTTTTAAAAATAGACCTCTTCAGTTAGAGGTTCCTGAGTGAGCGGCTTCAACAAAACAGTTTGCAAAAAAAATTTTTTTTTGTAACAATCGGCACTCTCACGGTCGCATTTGTGAAGCCAGATCAAACCACATTTTCTAAAAATGTGCATTTTATTAATATCTTGGACAAGTTCGTAAATCAGCCCAATCCGGTTCAATCCGCCCAATCCGCCCAATGGTTCAGAAACTAGAGGCTTAATACTACAAAAAAACTCTGTTTTTTAGATTCGTTATAACGGCCGTTTGGATTCTACAACCTTTTTAATCAGTTTCTTTAAAAAATAACCTCTGCAGTTGGAGGTTTATGAGTGAGCGGCTCCAACAAAAAAGCTTGTAAAACACAAAATGCGTTTGAATCAACCGGCGCTCTCACGGTTGCATTTGTGGAGCCAGATCAAAAAACCTTTCTTAAAAATGTGTGTTTTATTAATATCTTGGACAAGTTCGTAAATCAGAAAAATCTGACAGACGGTTAATGAACTAGAGGCTTTATACTAGAAAAAAAAGTGGTTATTTTAATCCGTTATAACGGCCGTTTGAATACTAATATTTTTAAAATCTTCATAAATTTAGAATTTGTGGAAACATTTTAATTCGTTTCTTATAAATATAAACCTCTGTAGTTAGAGGTTTTTGACTTGTTAGCTTCAACAAAAAATTTTGCAACAATCCATAACTACAAATTGCAAAAACCTTATAACAGTCAATGTCAACCTTATAACAGTCAAAAAAATAAAACATTTGAATAGAAGAAATTAAATTTTTTTCTTAGAAATAAACTATTTTGATATTTTGCAGTAATTGCACGACATATGATATAGAGTAGGTTTGTGTCATAAATTGTCACACGCATGTTCTATGGTAGATTTGATATTTGTTTGTTGCAAAATTGGATAGATATAATTTTGCTTATAGGTAGCTAATTTTCTTTTTAAAATTTGTTCGATATCTGTTTGAAATTAGTTTGTTTTGTTTAAACTAGTCTGATACATCAGATTCTACTGGCACACAAAACTGTCTGATCTCGAAATTTACCTATTTCTAGCGGATATACGTGCCGCTTGGACTTTTTTTGTTTTTAATATTACTTTTTGAAAGAACTTTAAATTATCACCATTATATAAAATACGACATAGTCCAATATTTCCAAAGGATGGAGGAAATTAGAATAATAAAAGAGGTAAACAGTAGTTTTTTTTTTTAAATTGTAGAAACAGAACTAAGCTAGGGCTGCCGATAATTAACTTAGTGGCATATTCATTAATCATGCAATGCATTGTTTTCCTCAATGATTAAAGTCCAGATTTAAAGTTTTTTTTTTTTTTTTTACTTTTATTTGATATTATAATTTATTCTTTAATAATACATTTAATAAATTTTTACAATTTTTATCAATGTTGCTCAAACCAATTCGGTTCATACGCAGCATTCAGATTAATTTTAATATAATAAGTTTTGATATGGTTTTAAATAAATTCAAATAACAAAAAACAAAACGAAACATAATATCTAATATCTTAATACATTATATATATGAGCAATTTCACGAAGATTCAACAACGTTTTGAGTTGACCCCTTTTAATTTTGATTATTTTTTGTTTATAGATAGTCTTTGATAAATAAAAAATACGAGTTCTCTTAGAATTTTTTTTTTCGACCAGGGGTCTTCACAGGGTGCCCCTCAATTTTTTGTTATTTTGTGATGTGAGTGCATTTTGACGAGCGATTGTAGAAAAACTACTGAATCGATTTTCATAAATGATATGTCGTTGAATAGGTATTAGAACAAAGTTCTTAAAAATGTACACTGTTAATTTTTTGAAATAATTTTTAACGGTGTAACATAAGAAAAAAACGGTGTAATTGAAAAAAAGAGGGCATAGCCTCTTTTTTTTTTTTGTTTTTTAAACTAAATTGAAGCTTATTTTATATCTAACCACTTGTGAAAGTTGAGGACACGCGTTATTTTTTGTTTTAAAGATAAAATTCGTTGTGCATATGACTGTCGGGAATCAGTTTTTTTTGTTCTGAAGGAAAATTATAAAAATGGCGTTATAAACTAAGAGGTTTTTTTTTTATGTTAAATATCAAATATTTTATTATTAGATGAACTTTTTAAAATATTATAAAAATTATATATGTAGTACAATAAATAAAATAAATACAATTGTTAAAAATGATTTACTTATTTTACAAACAGAACTTTCTTTTGAATAGGAAAGCACTTCTGCAATTATTTTCTTTGTATTAGATGGCATAAAAAATGAAATGTTTATTTATCACTTTTAGTAATCACTTGTCACTCTTATAAAAAATAATTTGACAGTCTTGACTGCAAACAAAAAAGCCGTATAAACAACTAAATCTATTTAGGAACTTTTGACTGGAGAAGTATTATGTTCGTATTATGTTATTATGGAATCATAAAGTAAAAGATTGTTTTTCAACATTAAATTACAAATATTTTATTATTGAATAAACTTTGTAAAATATCATACAAATTATATATGTGAAAATAAATATAGTTATTAAACATTATTTACTTATTTTACATTCAAAAGTTTCTTTTGAGTTGGAAAACATTTTTGCATTTATTGTCTTAGTATCTACTGGTACAAAAGAATGAAATTTTTGAGTTCCACTTATAGTAATCGCATTTTTATATCGATTTTGTAATTTTTCTTTTGTTAATTGATATTCATTTTTATCGGCGTATCCAAAGTTCATGGTAGATTCCCATTTTAAAGCCCATTCGAAAAGTTTTTTTGGTGTATCAATAATATTATCTTCACTCGCCATACTATAACGGTGTGCAGCACGCATCAGTGTACCACCAATTCCATCACAAGGTCCCTTTCCATGGCTGGTAGCATGAAAATGCCATTCAGCGTCAACCTTAAATTAACTAATTAACTTATGCCACCATAAAGAAGACGACCACCATTCAACGACATATCATTTATGAAAATCGATTCAGTAGTTTTTCTACAATCGCTCGTCAAAATGCACTCACATCACAAAATAACAAAAAATTGAGGGGCACCCTGTGAAGACCCCTGGTCGAAAAAAAAAATTCTAAGAGAACTTGTATTTTTTATTTATGAAAGACTATCTATAAACAAAAAATAACCAAAATTAAAAGGGGTCAAGTCAAAATTTCCCAAAAATTTGCTGAACTTGCGTGAAATTGCTCATATGCAAGTCTTAACATCACCAAGAAAAAAGTCTTTATTCACTCAAATTTGAACCTAATCATCATCACTTAAATCTAAATGAATCATAGATGTATCGCGGGTTCAATTTATATATTCCTTAATTTTTTTTTTAAACTGCAAAAGGTTTTGTGCGTGCTTTATATCGTATGGAAGATCGTTAAATTTTTTTTAGCCGCAATATAAGACATTACTATTGGCGACTGTTGTTTTAAAAGTCTGTACTTTATAGTGTGACTGGCGTCTTGTGTTATGTTCGTGTTGATCTTTCGCTTTCTTAAATTCAACGCTATTACTGACAAGCTCATTTACCATTTTATATATGGTTGTAACTAGTTCTCTCTCTGTAATTGTTTCAAGTGATGGAAACTGGCTATAAAGCTTCTCTGTCGAATATCTAATGGGAACACCCAGGGCCGGTCATGCGTTGTACAAAAGTGCACAGTAAAACAGGGCGCTCAATTTATCACGAAAATATGGGCGCAAAAACCAACATCAATTAACAATTTAAATTGAATTAAACCGTTTAAAATAATATTTTATGAACATCAAATTTCTTTCTTTTTGTCCAGTGTTTCAAATATTTGCTTTCATTCATTTCTCCATATATGTATACAAATTTAAACATATAAGACATGTATTCTCTTTTCAACTTTAAATCTCAATACACAAATTAAAAATAAGGAAACGAAACACGCAAAAGTATTAGTACTGCTACTGTTCATTTTTAATTTTTGTTCACAAAATATTACCCATACTATTGATTGCTGCAATGTTTTGAAATATAATGCACATATACCATGAAAAGTTTGAACAGTTTTGAAATTCTGTGCACCAAAATATTATTTTTTACAAGTATTAACGAAATTTTGAATAAAGCTATTCACAGATACATTAAACGTGTGCACAGTTTTGAAATTAGAATAACGAAATCAGTTACAGCATGTTTATGATTGTGTATATATGATATTTTGAATGTGTATATTTTTTTATGTTGAGTATGGATAATAAATATTAAAATTCTATGGAAAAGAAAACTAGACAATTTTTTTTTGGTAATTGATAAATTTAAAAAGTAATGAATGAAATAGTAAAAATTAGGTCCATGCAATAAAAACAAAATTAAAGAAAACCATTTGAAGGCAAATAGTATATTATTTAATTAGGAGCTGAAGTGCTACTTTTTGTGTTAAGTCATTGAATAAATATCTATGGAAGAGTAACTAGACATTTTGAATGCAGCATCTTATTTTTAGTATAGTGTTTGCATTCTAGCTGGGTGGTACTGTTTACAATTTGCATATTTATATTTTCAAAACAAATAAAAGAAATAATAAATGTTACATATAAATTTAAAAGCTTAATATGTTTGAATAAAATATTTCCTTATATTTCCATATATAAACATTTTTAATTGTCCATACAACACAAATTTTAATCATATTGAATTACTTTAAGAACACCTTACATAGGGTGACCAGATGTGCTCTTTTAAAAAGTATTATACTCTTTTCGAACAGGTTTTACTCTTTACTCTTTTTTTAAGCAAAATGTGTTAAATATACTCTTTTACAAATTTTATTATTTACGGAAAATATATTACAAAATAGTTTTTGCTGAATCAATATGTGCTTATAAAAATTTGCTAAGCACTCATGTGAATGCACGTTATTTAAAATATAATTGCATTGAGAGAATAATTCATCTGTATGAAGCCTTAAAATCATATTTCGAAAGTTCAGAATCGGATAATTGCTTAGTACTTTCCAGTTTTTTTTTCAAACAATTCATCCGAATTTTGGTTATATTTTTCTCATACGCAAGATCAACTGTTTAGTGATGTGATAAGACAATTAGAAAAAGAGGACGTGTTAGCTCGACAATATTCCATATTACGAGACAAAATAAAAGACCGCCTTGAAACTGTTTTTATACCTTTTTCTGCGGAAAACTTGTTAAAGAAATTGGAACTTAATGGTATTTTAAACCGAAAATATGTGGAATCTGTTGCAATTCGATTTTATACCGAAGTCATGAAATATATGGATGTGGGCCAAACGTTTTTTCAACGAAATTGATGTAGCAAAAACTTTTTTGCTAATTGGTGATATCAATTACTCTGAATTTCAGGAAACCTACAAATATTTTAGAGTCAAAGTAGTGGCAAATAGTAAAACACAAGAATTAGCATGTCTCATGAACGACAACGATTTATTTGATTGTTTTCAAATAATTAAACGATGTGTTCAGGAAAAAACTTCAGAATGGAATACGTTGAAAGTTTCCATATTTCAGAAATGGAGTTTTATCATCAAAACAATTCGAATCAATCAATCTAATTTAGCTGGGATTGAGGAGATTATAGAATTTTTTTTTGTGTCTCTCAGGCACTAATTCTGACTGTGAAAGAATTTTTAGTACCATAAATGGCTATTGGACGAAAGAGAAAAGTCAATTAACAGTCAAATCCCTAGAGAACGTTATGATGATCAAGAATAATATAAAAATGTCTTGCAGTGAATTTATGGAAGCAATCAAATTAGAGACCGAACTGCTAGCAAAAAGTGCCGGCAGTGAAACATACCTTTAATTATTATTAAAACGCAATTATAATCTTAATTTACCATTTTATACTATTTTTTATTTAATATATTGTTAATTAACACAGAGTATGAATTTTTTGTGTTTAATGTGATAAACAAACAAAATTATTTTAGTTTTAATAAATGTAACCAATGTTATTGATCAAATAAAAATTGAACTACAAGCCAAAATTTAAAACTCAGCTGTTTTATTTTTTATTTTTAATATAAAAATTAAGTGGACCTCTTCTAGTGTGCTTCCATACTGGGTAAATGATTATGAGGTACTATTTCAGTTTCTATACTCTTTTCTGATTTGAAATATCTGGTCACCCTACTTACATTCGGCTGTGATAGCGTTTGAAATTTGGTTCGACAACGATGGATTAAGAAAATGACATTTACGTAGGGTAATAATATATAAAATTAAACTAGAAAATAACAGTTTTTGTAAAGCAAATACCTTATATTTTTGTTAAAACATCATTCTAAACCCTTTTTTTGCATAGTATTAGTAAAAATATTCTAATCATTGATATGGAATTCGATGATCAAATATCAGTTTATTTAAGATTATTTGTACATATTATAATGCAACACTTCATTTTTATGAATAAACTACTGCACATATACTAATATGTAATTGTTTTGTAAAACATTAATTTGAACGAAGATTTTTTGCATTGAATTTTCTTGACAGTAATATTGTGTGAATTCATAGAATGTGTAATATTTCTATTATAGTCAACATTCTAAGTCACGAGTGTATAGTCATTATTGATTGTTTTCCAATCAATGCGAAAATCAATGCTCGACACTTGGTCAATTATTGTCATATATGCGCGCTTGCATATTTGCCATCATTTTGGGGAATTTTATTTATTCAGGATTTTGTGAGCAATTAAACTCAAGTAACTATGGAAATAATTTGAATTTTTCCAATTCAAAGGCATGGTTGGAAATATCTCAGAAAAAAACTCAGTTTTTCTCTTTTACGTGTTTCGGTTGGGATTCGAGCTCGTAACCTCATCAGTGCCAAACTGACGAGTTCAATTCCTTTGGCAGACACGTTTAGCCACTACACCACCAAGGCGATGATATTTCTAAGTTGAAACTTCATCATCAGTTATCTTACTTAAGTTGAATTTCTCAATTGTCATTTAAACATAGCTTTTTTATGGAAATTTTATTCATTTTGAATGCAGATTTTTTACATTGAATTTTCTTGACAGTACTATTGTGTGAATTCATAGAATGTGTAAGTTTGGCACTTAATTTGAAAGGTTACATGTTCGAATCCCAACCGAAACACGTAAAGGAAAAAAACTGAGTTTTTCCTGGGATATTTCCAACCATACCTTCGAATTGAAAAAATCCAAATTAACTCCATAGTTACTTAAGTTTAATTGCTCACAAAATCCTGAATAAATGAAATTCCCCAAAATGTTAGCAAATATGCAAACGCGCATATATGACAATAATTGACCAAGTATCGATCATTGATTTTCGAATTGATTGGAAACAATCAATGATGACTATACATTCGTGATTTAGAATGTTGACTATAATAGAAATATTACATATTCTATGTATTCACATAATAGTACCGTCAAGAAAATTCAATGCAAAAAATCTTCATTCAAAATGAATTAAATTTCCATAAAAAATTATGTCTAATTGACGATTGAGAAATTCAACTTAAGTAAGATAACTGATGATGAAGTTTCAACTTAGAAATATCATCGCCTTGGTGGCGTAGTGGTTAAACGTGTCTGCCAAAGGAATTGAACTCGTCAGTTTGGCACTGATGAGGTTACGAGTTCGAATCCCAACCGAAACACGTAAAAGAAAAAAACTGAGTTTTTTTCTGAGATATTTCCAACCATACCTTTGAATTGGAAAAATTCAAATTAGTTCCATAGTTACTTGAGTTTAATTGCTCACAAAATCCTGAATATTAATTTAAACTTTAGTTTTTATAAATTTTGTTTAATTTGAATATCTTAAAGTAGAATTTCGAATAAAAGCTATCATTTTATTTTAAAATACAAAACGAAATATGTCAAATGTCATGGATGAAGAACGCACAGATATACAAATTACGGGCTAGGGCCATCTTCAGGATAATAAATCTAACAGTAATAATTTTAATATTTTTGATAGTTTTATGATCCTGAAGATGGGGCCTAGTCTAAAATATGTAGATATTTAATAATAAACAAAGTATTTTAATTCAATTGAGGAAGAACAAAGAGTGTTATCGGGTTTCTCAAGAAATCAGGCCCTTTACTATAGAATTAACCTGAATTTCCTGGCCCCCATTTTAGGTAATGCGAATGTTATCGGGTTTCTCAGAAAATCTGGCCCTTTACCCTAGAATTAGCCTAAATGTCCTGGCCCCCCTTTTAGGTCAATTTTAGAAATTAATCTCCTATAGTGATTAATTCTGAATAATTTTTAATAGACAAAGACATTTTTTTTTTTAATTTAATAAAATGTGTTGTGTAGTAGGCATTACAATATGTGTCACAACAACACATAAAAACCTTTTAAGACCAAGGTCCCACAACAACATGCGTTCAAAGGTTGTTAATGGACGCAAATCTGTTTTTTTTTTGTTTATTTTTTTGTTAAATAATGGATAACTAAACCATAAATCCTATCACATATAAAATATGACATAGGCCAATATTTCGTGATAGGATAGGGAAAATAAAAATAAAATAAGAGATAAAAAGCAAATATGTTTTAAAAATTTGCAGGAACAAAACTAAAATTGGTTTGCCAATAGTCCAGCTAATGGCATAATCCTTGATTATGGGACGCAGTATATTTTTCAATGATTAAAGCTCAGATATATAGTTATATGAAGGCTCGTTTCTTCGAGCAAGCTACAGCGTTCCAGCATCAAGGAATATTCATTAGCTAAGATTGAGAGTGCTACCGTTGACTGAATACGGTTCATCCGCCAGCACCCCTAAGATATCACCTTGGCTAGTGATATCTCACTGCTATTGCCAGTGGTATGCGATATCTCACGTTAACTCATATGCCAATAGCAGAGACTGGAGTACGCGGGGTTGTCACACCCGTGGATCAAAAAATAGAAAAAAATTAACAAATTAATAAAAACTGATCCCTCCATGCCTGATTCCTGGACACTTTTACATAAAAATAGCCCCTAATGGTATAATAATATGAAATAAGACAAAAATGATAAGTGGTAATAATTGATTTATTAACGGGATAAATAAAAAAAAACAAACATAAATAAGAACGTAAATAATAAACATATAACAGACAATCCAGGCCCAATTGCATTTTTAAGTATTATGAATGATTTACAAAAGTGAAATTCGTTGTTCCTTTAAAGATGTACGGGTGGGATTTTTGTAGGCTTCATATTTTATTGTGGAAAATAAACAGACATTAGTATTGATCATCCGTTTCCTCATCTTTATCATTCATGCAATCAGCATTATCCACAGAACGCGGCTCAGTTTCAGCAATTTGATTCATCTAAAAATAGTCAATTAGTTCTTTCAAAGATCACATTCAAAAAATACAAAGAAAACGTGATCAGCTAACCTCAAGTTTGGCGAGCCACTTCTGTTCTTCTTCGATACTTGTATCAGGGAACTCCTTAAGTTCTGGTCCTCCTCTGTATTCTCGGACTTGGTTTTCTGAAGCTGGTGGTGCGTGTGAAAGTTTCTGCTCGTCTTCCAAATAAATGTTGTCCACTTCCCCCTAAACAAAGAGATTTCTCTCTCTCTCTCTGGCGTTTACTCCCATGGAGGGATTTTGCCGTCTGTGCAATCAGCTTCTAATCGTTTCGTTCCACGACAAGTTGACCCCAGTTTCGACATCCTATATCACGAAGGTCTTGGATGATGTCATCACGCCAGCGTTGTCTAGGTCTTCCTCTTCGACGAACACCAGCTGGTTGTTGTTGGGATGCTTTTTTAATCATTCTATCTAATGGTGCCCTTTCTACATGACCAAACCATCTAATCCGGTTGGATTTAATGAATCCGATTACATCGCAGCCTCCAAGAAGCTGTCTGATTTCAGTATTCACTCGGATTCTTTACTGATTTTCAGAAACTTTACATGGACCATAAATTGTTCGTATGACTTTCCTCTCGAATTTTGATAGAATTCTACAATCGGAGGTAGTCAGTGTCCAGCTTTCATTTCCAAAGGTAAGCACAGGTCATATTAAGGCTTTGTAAAGTGTGATTTTGCACGACTGCGAAAGATATTTTGATCGCAAAAGTTTTGAGTATGCGTAGAAAACTCTGTATGCGGCTGAAACACGGGCTTTAATATCTTCCTGTATGTCATTTGACGATGTTATTACAAAACCGAGGTATTTGAAGTTTTCTACACGTTCTACTTCATAGTCGCCAGTATTCAGATGGCTGGGAGGTATATTCCTGTATGTTGTTAAAACTTTAGTCTTGCCGGTGTTAATGCATAATCCAAGTCGTTTAGCATTTCTTTCAAGCTAAGAGAGGCTATCCTTAATATTGCTTGGCCTATGTCCGAGAAGCTCTGGTGTCAATGAGAATTCCTGGTAAACTGGTATCACTATGCAAAATGACAGTACAGAACTCTCAATGCTGTATACGAGTAGAGAACGAAATATCAAAGTTTTTTAAAGTCGACTCCGGTTTAAGACAAGGTGATGCTATCTCTCCTATACTTTTTAATCTAGCCTTGGAATATGTGTGCCGTCAAAAGAAACTACCGACTAAGAACAATATCTTGTCAATAAACTCAGTACAGATGATTGCTTACGCTGATGAATTTGTCATCCTCGGCCGAAGTGAAGCTGTTATGAGTGAGACCTTTAAGTGGCTTGAGAGTGGTGCTAGGAAAATTGGTCTGCAAATTAACTACAATAAAACCAAACATATGAATGTTTCAAGAGAGGCTGAGAAGAAAGATTTGATGTGCGGCGATGAACGAATTGAGGGAATTGAATCTTTTAAATATTTGGGATCAATGCTTGACTCAAACAACAGCATACTTACAGATATTAAAGCTCGAATCGCTGCAGGTAATCGAACTTTCTACTCAATTAAACCTCTCCTTGGATCACCGTATGTATCAACTAACACCAAGCTCAAGTTATACAAGACATTGATTAGACCGGTTGTGATGTATGGGTCACAAACGTGGACCCTTACACAAAATGACGAATCGCATTTATCTGTATTTGAGCGTAAGATCCTACGCTACATTTTTGGTCCACTTAAGACAGACGATGGGGAGTATAGAACCCGGTATAACTTTGAGATCAGAGACCTTCTTGAGGGTCCTGATATAATAGGTTGTATCCGTTCTAATAGGATTGCTTGGTTTGGGCATGTTCTACGAACCGATTCACAGTCTGGAATGATTAGGAAAATGTACGTTAGTACCCCAGGGAGTGGTAGACCGCGAGGAAGACTACGACTACAATGGGAGACTGACGTAATAAACGACCTTAAAAAAATCGGCTGCCATGGTAATTATGTCGCTGTTGCGAACGACCGTGGTGAATATTCAAAGCTGATTAGCCTGGCAACGCTCCTACATGGAGCATGAACGCCTTAAAAAAAAAAAAATGTCCGAGAAGCGTAATATCATCTGCATAGCCAAGAACTTGACTAGATTTGTTAAATATGCAGTTTTGTGTCTCAATTCGGCTTTTTCTTATCGCGTACGTGCCAAATTAAATATTACGGGCGCGAGTGCATCACCTTGTCGAACACTTGATGTTATATCAAAAGAGTCAAAAACTGACAATTCTATTGCTATTCTACAGTTTGATCCCGATGTTGTGAGTTTATATACCGAGGGTCAGACCTTCAAGCTCATCTAAATCTATCTTAGGGAAATCCCGAGCACTATCAGCGGATGCTACTTGCCATGTCTTGGTTCTCCGATCCATTCTCTCATCTTCAAGCCTTTTTTGCATTTGATTTTCAGAAGCCATCAGCTTCAAGGCACTCTCACCAATTTTGGTCAGCCTTTCAGAGTTTTTCATTAGGGGTGGGCAAAACCGATTAATGATAGCACAGGCTATTTTGAAGTATTTGTCTATTTTTCCCAAGTACCCTCCAGGAACAACATTGCGAAGGAGCTTGAACTTTTTCTTTATCCGTCCATTCACCGCTTCTATCATCCATCGCACCAATGTTACTCTTCTGGATTCGTTACCCTTCTTTGCGTCAAATTGTTTCTCCTTTCCTAGGAGGCTGGGCATATGGGAATTAATTTTGAGAGTTTTGACTACAGACACAACGTCACGAAACCCTCTATCCATCTGCGAAGATTTTATAATAAAAATAGCTAATATAATGACTTATTGCTAAAAAGTAATACTGTCCTTACTATGAAATGATCCTCAGGTCGTATGTACTCTCTAAGCCTTTCTCCTGGATGCAACATTGTTTTGAGTATTCCGGCATCATTATTTGCACCATTTGCATAGAAGGGTCCAGCATCAGGAAGTGCAATCATAAATAGTATCACCAAGTTCCTCTTTTTTTGCACCGATCATGTTTGTCTCTTAATTTCCATGTCCATTGGCTTCTCTATATAGACATAAGTACCATCAAGCACAAGGAAAAGTGCATCTTCATTTCCGTGGAATAGACGAGTAAAAAGATCATTGGAGTGTTGACGAATAGCATCTTCTCTGGATCACATCCCAAGTTGTTAGGAACAAATTCCAAGTACAAGCCTTCAGACACGGATTGTATAGTCTCGCTTATTATTGACTGGGATTCAATGCCAAAGAGATTTCCAAGAACCACCTTTAATCATCAAATATAACTTATTAAATTAATTTACAGTAGTTTTAATTATATTTAACTTAGTTATAATACCTGTGATAGCCCATGATGCAAAAACATCAAAAAAATTGCCAATGCATTTCTACGACTCCTGTTGATACTTGAGTTGATGTGGCCTTTTATGCTAAGAAGTAGCTCTTCAAAGTCTTCTCTAGGAAATCCTATTAGAGTATGATAGTCTTCATCTGTGATAGATAGAAGATAATTGAAGTCCAGATGTCGTTTCTTGGACTTTGAAGCTATTTCGGTTAAGTTCAAAATCCACTTTCCCAACTCTTCATCGCTCAACAGATCTCCAAGCTTATTTGATTTAATTTGGGTCAGGGCATCATTATTAAAATGTTTGCCCGAAAGGTGTGACGAGCATGTCCTGTTTGTATGCGGGATCTAAATATTCTTCTCTATCCACACTTGAGCGAGTGCTGCTTTAGGGATACATTGCCGACTTGTCTTCTCTCCACAAATGCAGCACTCCTTTTGTGTTGAGGTGAGGGAAGGAATCATTGGAAGACGTCTACTAGTTCTTTTTGTGGAACTGCTACTCGACGCTTGGCTATGTCGAGACTCTTTAGTTTGTAGAGAAGACATCTGAGAGTTGTTTTCAGTAGCTTCACTTTCCACAGATAGAGGTTCACTCTCCAAAGGCAGTGGTTTACTTTTCAAATGCATGGATTCACTTTCCAAATGCATAGATTCACTTTCCATAATCACTGATTCACTTTCCATAGGCATTGATTCACTTTCCATAGGCATTGATTCGCTTTCTATAGACAGAGATTCACTTCCGAAATGCAGAGGTTCACTTTCCTCAATGTGTTGGACTGTAGTACTTGGAAAAGTTCATCTACCTGATTCTTGCTTGGTTCGCTGTGCAGCCAAAGCCTTTTAAAAAATCATACATATAATTCAAAAGCCATTCATAAATAATTATAAACTTATTTAACTATAGTTTAAGGCTCGACATGGGGTGCTACTCCAGCCACCCTCCGCACAACTGCTCTAAGTCTGGTTTACTCAGTGGCTGAGTACGGGCGCACCAGTATGACTGAATTGCACACAAACTTAAAAAGTTGAATGCCAGCGGCATGCCGCGATGCGTACTATAAGTGGTACTATCAGGTTCACTCCTTTACTTTGGCTCCCTGTATTAAGCAATATCGCTCCACCTGCACTCAGACGCTCGCATGCACTCATGCGTGAACATAAAAAGGTAACCAACAACTTCACGTTACCCTTGCACGAATATTACGGCGACCACACTAGTTGTCGATTGAAGTTAAGAAATCCTCCACATAAAACTAATTTTAATGTCTTGGATGCCTGGGACACCTCCTGGAACGATTACAACCCTCCTGGCCTTTCTATTACTAACACGACTTCTGCCCAACCTGGTTTCGATCTGCCACGTCATACCTGGACTACACTAAACCGGATAAGAACGGATCATGGACGTTGTGCTGATTCTTTCTACAAGTGGGGTATCTCAGAGTCCCCTCAATGTGACTGCGGAGCTCCACAACAAACCATAAAACACATTACAGCCGTGTGTCCACTTCAACGATACATTGTTGACATCTCAGACATCCAATTGGCAACGCCCGATATAGTAGCATGGATAGACTCATTCGATGTAAACATCTAATGTTCAAATATGCTGCCCAATGTTCAAATATTTTAATATTTTACTTTTTAATTTTTAACTAAAAGACGCGCAATCAAATCGGTTGTAAGCTCATATAATGTGTTTCATGTTTTGTTTTATGTAGATTTCATAGGAAAATTTATCTATTTTAAGTTTTATTTTTGTTTTATTTTGTTTTTAATGTGCCACAACAAAAGCCATACGCTCAATAAAAAATAACTATAGTTTACCTTAATTCTGCATTTCTCACAGACTTTATCTTCAATACGTAGTGTACTGAACTTATCTTCTCCTACAAATCTACGAAAAGCATGACAAAACGCTATAGCTACAATTCTATGCATTTTAGTTGATGATAAAGCATAGCTTCCACAACATGGGCACTTTATTTTACCCATTTTTAGTTATTTTTTAATATGAACTAACTACAATCGACAAATATGACTTACATTTTCTATCCGTGATGACTACTATGACTTCTATGACTACTATATTCTATCCAAGATGAAGTAGTATTGCAAAGCAAAAAATGAAACTTCAACGTCCTCTAATTTTTTTATTTCTCATCACATTTTATTTATTTACCATTTAGAAGGGGTGTGATAATAGACAAGCTCCTCGTGCTACACCCTGGTTTACGCTTATAGTCTATTCAAACTTGGTAGCGAAATTTTTCATTTCGAACTCTTGGCTGTGATACAAAAACATAACACCATCTCACGTTTAATTAACAACATGCTGAGTAATCGTGTATTCAAAGTTCATCTTAATAATTCCTGTAGTAGGTCCAAAATGCTTAACAATGTGACTTTACCCTCAATGTGACTGTGGAGCTCCACAACAAACCATAAAACACATTGCAACTGTGTGTCCACTTCGACGATACAATGGCGAAATCTCAGACATCCAATTGGCAACTCCCGATGTAGTAGCATTGATAGACTCACTCGATGTAAACATCTAATGTTCAAATGACTGCCCAATGCTCAAATATTTTAATATTTTACTTTTTAATTTTTAACTAAAAGACGCGCAATCAAATTGATTGTAAGCTCATTTAATGTGTATTCATGTTTTGTTTTATGTAGATTTCATAGGAAAATCTACCTATTTTAAGTTTATTTTTTGTTTTTAATGTGTCACAACAAAAACCATACGCTAAATAAAACCATTTAGAATACTTATAAATATGTAACTATGACCACAGCGCCTTTTGAGATGCCAAAAAATTGGTATTTGTACCTTGAAAAACCCTCTTGGGTCAAGCTAGATTTCATATATAAGGACTCATGTACCCCACCTGATCTTTTTACCACGTATAGATCAAAGGTCTCCAGATTTTGTCTAAAAATTCTGGCCGGGGTACATGAGTCCTTGTTATAAAAAATCATTTCTGAAAATATGGCCCAGATTGATACAGAAATCCAATAACACCCTTTAAAATTAAATATTATAAATGGTATGCAACAAATTTTAAAATACGATAAGATAAGCCACAACAATTTTGAGATAACTCTTAAGTCCTGGGGCGCATTTCTCATGTTTGAACAGAGCGCAAAAATGTCTTGCACCGGCCCTGGGAACACCAATTATATACTTCAACACTCTCTTGTGTAATACCACCAATTTATCAAACTTGTATCTTGCGCATCTACTCCATATTACTCCATTTAAATACATCAACCGTGAGTGAATATATGCATTATATATTAAAAGTAGGCTCGATTTGGAAAGCATGGGCTTTGATCGTTTTATGGCGAAAATATAAGGGATAATGGATTTTTTCAATTTATCAACATGAGGTGACCAACTCAATTGATCATCCACTGTTAAGCCAAGATATGTAAACTTAGTAACTCTTTCAATGGTAAAAGAATTATAAGTCAATTGGTTTATGTTAAAAGTCTCTGCTTCACGATGCTTTGAGTTAAAAATCATGAATTTAGTTTTATCATGATTCAATATCAAATGGTTGATATCAAACCACTTATTTAGTATTTTTAAATCTTCTTGCATTTGAAGAAGTAATTGTTCTACACATGTTTCTGCATACATTAACACTGCATCGTCAGCAAATAGCTGAATACGCCCATTCAGTTTTAATAAGGTGATGTAATTGATAAAGAATTTAAATAAACAAGGGCCTAATATTGCCTAATATTATAAAGTTATAGAAGATTTATGAAGGTTTATGTCTTCAAGCGAGCAAAATGAAATAGCTAAGATTGAGAGCACTACCGTTGACTCAATAAAGTTCATTTTCCAGCAACCCATAGTAAATGTCAAACTGTATTTTTTGGTCCGTTTGAAGAAAAGATCAATTACTGATTGTTTTTTTTTTGTTTATTTTAATTATTTATTTAATAGATGTAATGTAAAGAATTAGTTATATTTTACTATAAGTATGTAAATGTATAATTGTGTAACAATTTCATTCATAATTTCAGTTATATATATATGTTCAAAATATATGAACCAACTTAAAGTTCATTTTTTTAGATAAATGAAAGCTTAGTCCTTATTATTACACTAATTAAAAGATAAAATTTTAAATACTAAAATGTAATCAGTAATCTCTTACCTAGATTGTATTAGATAAAATTTTTATTAATATAATAACACAAAAACTTTACGATCACAAGTTTTTATATATTTTGTTTTGACATTAGTCAAAACTCAACACCATTTAATTCATGAATAAACCGCTCACTAGCGATATTTTTTGTCGATTACCACCTTTCGAGAAAAATAACATGAGGGCAATTAATAAGTCCCTCAGCATTTTCTAGATGTATGAACGGTTTGAAACGCAAAACGGGATGCACACCTCGAATCAAAATTAAATCTTTTAATTCCTTTTAAAATTAAATCTATAATCTACTAAATGTATAGAAGAGAATTTCACATTATAAAAAACTATAGTGATCGGAACGTGAGGATGTCCTGCCCGACACCATAAATAGAGGTCTCCAAACTATAATTTTTTTTTGTACTGATCTCACAGATATTTTTTTGTTGCTCTGAATGGGCTGAATTAAAAATGTTTATCATATCCTGAACAACTGATACTACTCCCTAATAAAAGTAAGGTGTGAGCAGCCAACAAGCGTGCATCGAATTTCGGAAAATTATGGACGCATCGAAGGATCATGTTGAGTTGTGAATGTTTTATAATGTTTGCTCTACGATTGTGAAAATCCACCTATTAGTTGCTTCGAGCTGCAAATTGTCTCAAACAGTTTGCTTTTTTCCTCTCATTTCATTTCTTTATTAAAGTATCAAATAAACTGTTCTTCGGAAGACTCCTGCTTATTTTTCTCTATGTTCGATCCGATGTCATAAATTTCATTCAATACTCTGAGTTTAAGCTGAAGCCACACGTTGCTCAACTTCAAACAGAACTCCCAAACCACCACGTGAAGTTTAATGATATTTGTTTCTATTTTATGAAGTGGCCAAAATGTCTATAAATCTTTCAGGGGAAAATAAAAGCAGTGATGAAACATCTCTTTCCATATAAAACAACAGCATAGATGATAAAAATGGGTTACGATATGATACATATTTTGAATGCTAATATCATTCAAAATAATGAATAAAAACCTAATCGTTAATATAGAGTTTATACAGTCCGAATTATTATGAAATAAGTTTCAACCCCAAATTTTTACAACGTCATAGGTTGCGAAATAGTCATACCTGATTATGCCGAGCCCATTACTTTATTTAACTTTTTCCGATCTCAAAAAAAATAAGTCTGTTCTGAAAATAATTTTAAACGACAAGAAGTGAGCACCTTATAAAACTGATACCGAATCATTCCAATCGTTTATTAACCTACCCTACCTAGAATGTTTTTTTTCGAAATCCCTTGCGGTTGCGATAAACATATATATACACATCTTTTAATACCGACCAAATTTTGGTGATGTAAATTATTCTAATTTTACACCAACTTTCAACTACGGTGAAGTTATAATATAACGTTTAAATATGACGTCTAACCTTGGGTGGTTTGAAAAATTTCGCTTCAGAAAATTTCAAAACTGATAAACGGAACTGCAAAATATTCAAAGTTGAATTTGTTTACTTTGTAGTTACACAAAAGCAGATAGTAGAATTTTTCTATAATTAATACTAATTATGTTCTTGAAACTCTACACAAGTAGAGCAATTCATACCAAATTGACGTCAGATTAATATAGTCAGTTAAAGTTTGTATTGTAGTAGTTTTGCCTTATTTAAATCTGTATCGAATAAAATTTCCTTTATTCAAATGCGTATCATATAATCATTTTAGTTATTTAGTGAGAACATCAAAACCATTAATATTATAATTTTTGTTAGATCATTAATTAACCACATCGCCAGCCGATAATATTCTCATATTAGAATAAAAAAATTCCAATTCATTTCATATATAATTAAGTAAAGTTTTTGTCGCGTTTAATAAAAATTTCGTTTAAAATAACAATAACTTAATCGAACAGCTGAGACAATCAAAAGCTATACCGGCAATTTATCGCGATAATCCGGTTATTTTTATATGTTATGCGATAAATTAAAAATTGGTTGGCTAAATTGTTAAAAAACGTATGTAATGCTAACAAGACAATATTTAGTTTTTTAGTTTATTTATTTTATGTATTAAATTATTAATTTGATCAACAATAAATTAAGTTTTAAGATAAAAGGTAAATAATTGTTATTATACTTTTCCTTGATTACGAAAAATTATTAAACAGTTTGCGTTTGGTTTCACCACCAAGTTTTATTTACTTAGTAAATGTATTTTTAGATATTTTTATATGTTTTTTAATGGTTTATTATTTAACTGAAAGCTACAAATTTTAATATTTAATATTTATTTTTGTATTTAATATTCGTTGTTCTCCTATTTATAATTAAAAAAACCGTTAGGAGTACCTAAAAGGTTTCGAGTACATATTTTGTTTGTAACACATTTTGTAATGCCTATTATATCACACTTTTTATTGATAAAAATTTTTGTTTAAAACCAGTATTTAACCTGAAACAAACTGATATTTTCAAACTGTTTTTATTATTCAAAAATTACTAAAGGTGAATTCAGTCGATTTCGACAAAATGTCAACCATTATCACTCAAAGCTTTTCAGATCATCAAACTAGGGTAACAAATTTTTTATAATTTTCCGATTAAAAACAAAAGTACTACTTGCTAATTTTAAACAGTCTATTTAACTCAAACCAACGGAAAAGAAAATCTAGACGAATGCGATGTGTAAGTTTCATATGAGTGCTCAAACTAATACCATAGAAATGTGTTGTGTTTGGTTTATACAAAAGAAAGCTAAACCCGGTCAAAATAACTTTGCAATAACTTTCAATACGTTCTGGTACACTTTCTACTGTCTTTTGAACACATGGAATAGATGACAATAAGAGTCCTCCTCCACAATCTTCAAACTTACAAAACACCAAGTTGGTTTAATAACTATTTACACTGCACTGCCAATAAAAATAATATGATTAATATTGAGCGTTATTGGATTTTAATTTGATTTATTAATAAAAACAAATACATATTACATAATAATAAATTTAAATTATAACATTTAATTTGAAACATAGTAAAAACATGTATTACCTAACACTGGAAACTACAACTGGCAATAAATTGAATTATTCAAAATATTCGTTTGATTTTTCAAACGATTATAATTGTCTAACAAACAGTTATTTAATGTAGCTTGTTCATTTTTTATATGACTTTTTATTTCAATCATTGAACGCTGTATCCGATCCTGAATATTGAATTTCGTAGCTCTGATATCGTTGAGATACTAAAAATAAAAACACAAAATGTTCGTGAATACATATTAAAATTGTAATTATGTAAACTGTAAGAAATCTGAAATAATATGTGGTAGACCTAAATTATGGTAAAAGTTCAATGCTATAACTGAATATGTCTAGTGATTTTTGGGTCTGGAGGATTGGCGGCTTGCTGCATAGGGTAGATGAAATTTAAACTTGTACTGTTTTAAACCCAGGTATTAAAGGATCGAGCATATAGATGTTTGAGTAGACTAGAGGTTACTATATGAGTATATGTTCTATACAAGAGCCTTCATCTTTTTCCGATAATTAATGCTTGATATGTTCTTCAATGGTAGTCAAATGACAAAAACTGTTGTATATACTGAGTTTTCATTAAAATGTGGAAAATGAAAAGAAAAAAACGTTTGGTGCTTTCTCAAAGTATACCTATACCTCGATGGTATTTACTACTACATACGGCCCTAATGTGGATGAGATAGGTCTTCACTGTCTGGGCCCGATTAGAACAAATAAGACATGCCATATTAATGAAATCAGATATGATTTCTATAGGGGTACCCTGATCTGGGCCAGATAATAATAGGAAATGAATAAATGCATAAATGCAATAGTTGGAACAAATGCCAAGCCAGCCTCATCCCGAAGCTAGCAGTTAGACTCGAGATGATGTTGGCACTACTTTAATTCTGATTGTGTCCAGTTCTGAATAATGGCAGCATCACGCTTGAAATCTGAAATAAGATAATAGCAGCGTTGCAATACCTTCCTAAGTGTTGTTGCATGAAATCTCTGGCAGATTCCTGACAACAAACATGTAGTTATGTCAAATTAACACCATATACAAATCTTCAATGTTGGACAGGACTGGTGGACTGGTGCCAAAGCAGAAGTGGTCAATGTGGAGGCAGTTAAAAACAAAGATCCTTATATACTCAATTAAATATAATTACCAATATTACTTCGGTCTGAAAGACCTAAGTATTACATTCATGAGCTGCAAGTGATATTCTTACCCCCACTTTTTTGGCATTTCTCGACGTTTAAGGATCTACTGATTTTAAAAAAAGCAAACAAAAAAATGTATATCAGTCTGCCGACCCTCCCCTCCGGCCGTCACAACCGACGAAATCTAGAAAACGGATGAAGGGATTTGAAAAATTTTGAATTTAAAAAATAGATACACTCAATAGTAAGAGCCGAAAGGACGATGTGTTCGATAACTGTACCGGAAGTGTGTCGAAAAAATCGTCAAGTGTGTCAAAACAAGGAAATATCCATATTTTTTGCTTAAAAACGTTCATTTTAGGTGATTACGAGTAGGAACAAAGAATGTGTAGAAACCTGGTATGTGAGATCAAAAACTAGATTATTGCATTATAAGTTTGTCAAAAAAATGTTGTCAAGTGTGTCAAAAGATAGATTTTTATTTATTGTTTTACTCAATTTTTTGGAGAAAAATAAAATTAATTATTTGTTTGATATGAAATTTTATTATTATTATAGAGAATTATGGCATTTTAAGTTTGTCAAAAAAATCTTGTCAAGTGTGTCAAAAGAATGATTTTTATTAATTTTTTTACCCAATTTTTTGGGAAAATAAAATTAATTATTTGTACGACATGAAATTTTATTATTATTATTGAGAATTATAAGTAAGTCAAAAAAATAATGTCAAGTGTGTCAAAAGAATGATTTTTAAAAGAAAAATAAAATTAAATATTTGTATGAAATGAAATGTATAATGAACATGAAATTATTATTTTTGAGAATTTTATGGCCTTATAAGTTAGTCAAAAAAATATTGTCAAGTGTGTCAAAAAAATGATTTCATTTATGTTTTTAGATAATTTTTTGGAAAAAAAAATTTAGCTGTTTGTTTACGTAAATATAATTACATGGAAATTTTTGAATTTGTTATAGTTTTTTAAATATTTTTAGAATTTCGGAAAAGTTTCAATTTTTGATTTGGTAAGAATTTTTGGCATATGTTTAGAATTTTGAAAAATTTTAAACTTTTAATTTTATTATAATTTTGGAAAAAGTTTCAATTTTTGATTTTGTTATAATTTTTGCAATATTTTTATAATTATGGAAAAAATTTGAATTTTTGAATTTTAAAGATTTTTTGGAATATTATTAAAATATAGAAAAAGTTTAAATATTTGATTTTATTCTAATTTTTGGAATATTTTTTGAATTTTGAAAGAAGTTTCAATTTTTGATTTTGTAAGAATTTTTGGAATATTTTTAGAATTTTGAAAAATTTTTAATTTTTGATTTTATTATAATTTTTATAATTTTGGAAAAAGTTACAATTTTTGATTTTGTTATAAGTTATATGCAATATTTTTAGAGTTTTTGAAAAAAGTTGTAATCTTTGATTTTGTAATACTTTTTAAAATATTTTCAGAATTTTGTTTGAAAAAAGTTTGAATTTTTGATTTATTTGATTTTTAAAATATTTTTGGAATTTTGAAAGAAATATGAATTTATGATTTTGAAATATTTTCTCGAAACGCTACATGGGGAGGTTTTTGAGTAGTTTGCTGATTGTATAATCTTTTCACTAAATTATGTCAATATATAATCTATTATAATTTTCCGACAACGTATTGATGTTTCGTGTTAGTCTTGTAAGACATGTCTAAGCAGAGATAAAAAATACATATACTTTAACAAAAAGTTGTGTTTGATATACATCGCTGCCCAAAACTAAAAAGTAAAAACCATGTCCTCATAAAAGTTTTTTGCTGAAAACTATATCAAAATCCTTAACCCAGACCGAAGTCTTGATATCTCAGAGCTTGAGATTTCAGCCCCTCCATATTTTTTTCCTTTGAAATTCTTTGTAATGTATTCATAAAATTCAATTTTCGGGAAATTATTAATTTCTTTACATCATTGTTTTTGAATTCGTATTACAGAGAGGAATATTACTATTCCGTAACATCCTATGTCACATGTGTAATTATTATTGACAGTTTTCAAACGTATGCGACTTAATGTCTTTATTAAGGTTATTCATTGGGAGAGAGTAATCAAACTCAAGCAACTTTCAAAGAATTAACAAACTTGCTTGAATTTGATTACTATCTCCCATAAAATTTAATATTTCAGTACAAAAAAAACAAATTGTTACTTACAAGAAATTTTCTTGTGTAACATAAACAGATTTATGAAATAAATAAAAAAAAATTCAAGATTACGCCCCATGAGTGGAAATCGAACCCAGCTCTTCTGACTCTGCGTTCAGCTGATTATTCACTAGTTCACTCAAGGCACGATAACAGATTGACAATTTTAGCAGTTGGTAAATTACTTAAGTGATAAAATAACTTGTCTGTATATCCAACGATACCGTGCAAGCAAAGGGTATCCAACGATAACATGCAAGCAATCGGTTTGCTATCCCAAAATGTAAGTTCACTTATTCACCTAGATCTTTAAATAGCAACTTCGGCCTAAGCATTCTAATTTTTAGTTGCTTTCTTAGAAAGGTTAAATATATAGCGTTGACGGTATAAAATAAAGAATTGGGAGAGTCAAAGAAAGAGAGAGATTGTAAAAGAATACTGAAGGAGTAATTTTAATTCGCATACATTTTTTTCTATGCTACTTGTCCGGAAAACTAAGTAGCTTTGAAAAAACTTTAAGGAGTTCTTAATGGCATTATAAGTCGTCTCTAGAAAACAACGACCAATCGTTAATATAAGGCTTTAAATACTAACAATCATTTATCATTTTACACCAGAATTGAAATAAAATCAAAGTGGACTACCTAAACAGTTCTAGCTTCCACGTTCTTTTAAATAAAACGCATTGTGTAATACGAATTGCAATATGTGTCATAACACATAAAACCACATGCCATCTGAGGTGTTTATGGACGCCAACATTAGTTTTTTTATCCACTTTTCTAAGATTATAACCAAGATAAAACCAAACAAAAATCCTATCACATAGCAAAATATGGCACAGGCTTATATTTCATGATAGGATGAATAGGATGAAATCAAAATAAAATAAGAGGTAAACAGCTAATTTTTAAAAATTTGCAGCAACAAAACTAAAATTTGGTTACCACTAATAGAGATAGTAACATATTCTTTGAGTTTTATGAAGACTCGTTTCTTTGAACCAGCAATAGCGTTCCATTATCAAGGAAAGGAATACAACATAACAAAGATCGAGGACACTACCGTTGACAGTCCTAAGACACCACCTTGGCTAGTGAGATCTCACTTCTACTGTTAGTGGTATTTGATATCTCACTTTAACACATATGCCAATAGCAGGCACCGAAGTACGCGGAGTTGTCACACTTATGGATCAAACATTGAAAAAATCACAAACCAACAAAAACTGATCCTTCAATATATAATATTACATAGCCAAAAGCATATTTAAAGAAATTTAATATACTAATACTTACATTTTTAAATTGTGTCTCAGCGTACTTAAAATCGTCCATCAACTTAGTAATTTCTTCAACCACCGAATTACTTAATTCTGCCATTTCACCCAACAGCTGATTTATACTCATAATTTCATCTCTCTGACAATTCTCAATGTCCAAAATTATATTATTTTTTAAATCAATGCTCAGTTGTTTATCTGCATCAGTTTTACCGCATTTCCTTAAAGTCTCTGTTAACCTATTTGCCATAATTTTTGCTACATCAATCTTTGCTTCTAAATAATATTCAAAGCCGACCAATCTTTCTGTAATGATAGACTTGAATATGGATAGTTGATTCTCAACAACTTGCAAAAGATTATCCATTTCAAATGAAATTTGATTTAAAGTTATCGGTTTAATTGAATTACTAATATCCAATAGAAATTCTGCAACGCTATCATTAATTCCAGTAAACAAAGTTTGAATCGAATTGTGAAATAAATTATTGGTTTCTTCGATTAATCTATTATTAAGAGAATTTCGATTCAATAAATTTGTAATTGATTGAAGAATCGAGTTAAATGCTAAATTTAAAATATTTGATGATCGGGATATTGGCTTTGACATGGGATTATTCACTATCGTTCCGATTTGGATTATATTGCTACTTGCTTGAATAATCTGATTACTTCCGCTTAATATATTATTTCCAGTATTTCCGATTAAATTAATTGTAGAGTTGATAATACTTCCCGTTCCGTTTATTATATTAAATCCTAAAATTTCTGTTGAGTTTATCAAATTTTCTCCTGTGGATTCAATGCCATTAATCAACGAATTTGAAATACTCCCAACTGAATTAATTGTTGAATTTATAAAGTTTCCAGTTTGATTTAGAACGGATATCGTCAGTTCTCCTGTTGTATTAATTATACTCCCACCATTTTCCTCAGTATTCATAATAACTGTTTTGATAGTATTACCCGTTAATTGAATTCCATTCCCTAACACATTACTGGTAGCATTAACGAGACTTGATCCGGTGTTTAATGTATTTACAACCAAATCCCCGGTAGGAGTGATGATTCCAGAATTTATCACATTTGCTGAAATATCCAATGTAGATTCAACAACATCTCCCAAACCGTTTAAAACATTTCCAATCAAATATGCTGTCCCATTAATAAAAGCAATATTTTGATTTAAAACAAACACGACACTATTTCCTATTATATTGCCTGTTGTGTTGACTGTTGCTATCATAATTCCTCCTGCAGTAGAAATTGTATTTCCAATCACAGCCGAAGTTGAGTTTATCAATCCACCGGTTGAGTTTATAAAATTAATTGTAATATCTTCCCCCCAGTCAACACCAACATTAACCAAATCTCCTGTTGCGTTAATAATTTGATCTAATAAATTATTAGACGACACTATTAATGTTCCAGTAATGTTTCCTAGATTAATTATGACCGAATCAGCTATATTTCCGGTCAAAATAATTGTTGAATTCAGTACCCCTCCAGTGGTGTTCAACACATTATTTAATAATCCAGTTGTTGAATTAATGAGTTCAGCTGTTGTATTCAATGCAGTACCTAATACAATTCCTCCAACATACAATGTACGGTTGATAATATTTCCTGCAGTGTCAAATGTTACATTTATAACTGCATTTCCGGTTTTAATTATATTTCCACCTGTTACATAAATAAAGTTCCCAACCGAGTTTATTGTACGATTGAGTAATGTTCCAGTTGAATTGAAAATACTTCCAATTATATTTGATTGATTTAATAAATTATTTGTTAGATTAATCGATCCGTTAAATGCATTTGTAACTAATAAATCGGTAACATTTACTAAATCAATAGTTTGTGCAGCTGTCGTATTTACTATGTTAATGATTAAGCCGCCGACAGAGTTTGTTGTTGCATTTACACCATTTTCTACTATGATCGCAGAAGAGTTGGCTACATTTTTTACAATTCCTGTAGTTGTCGCGGCAATGTTTTTAAGTAAATTTGATGTTGAATTTGCAGCTATTACGAGGGTGTTTGTTGACGTTCCCACTGCGTTTAGAAAAACGGATGTAGATGTTTTTGTGGCTGTGTTTAGCAAACCACCGACTGTATTTGTAGTGCCAGTTGCTATACTGCTTACTGCTCCAGCAATTGCGTTGGTTAATTGAGCTAGTGGCGAAACTGGTGTGGACTTTGTTTCCTGTAAAAAAATATTTCGAATAATAAAAACAGCACCGCCATCAAATTATGAAATATATTTCGGGGTAAAAGAATTACGATTCAAATTAGGTTTTTCTAGATTAGATAACATTAGTTCCTGTATAGAATACTACGATATTGCACTCATTAAACCGTCAATACCTACTTTTTACGCAAGTTTGAACAAGAAACATACTCACAGGGTCAAAAAATCGAAACAAAGAATTTATCTTCAACATATTATATTATTAAGAAATTTAGGGATGCTAAGATTCAGAAATTTAAATGTATAACAATGTCCTGTTGTTATTGTTGTTCTTATAATGCTGCTTATCACCCAAAAAGTTTAATAAACAAAACCAAGCCGCCCCATTCTTAGAATGTATCCATAGTGAACATATTTGAAAACGATAGCGAGCTACCATCTGAGGATTTATCAGAAAAGATTGGCAAAAATGGCTCTAGTTCTACTAAGGAACGGTAAGTGTACCCTTAAAACAATTTTGAAAAAACTTCGTAAAATGTGCATGTTACATAATCTCCGTGTACAAAATTGTGCATAATACATGTCATGCACATAATGTGTGCCGCGTTGTGCACATGTCGTAAAACGACATAGCGCATAATAAAATTACGAATAATAAAAAGTAAAGTGAAACGAAATTTATTTAATGATAAGAATAATAAACAAAGAATAAAAAAATAAAAAAAGTATTTTCTAAAATTTTTAATTCTTAAAGTATTTAACTTTTTACTTGATAATATGACTTTCATTGTAACAAATTGATGAATCATTTTATTTTCATCTAAAATTATGTGCGAAAGAAATTGTTTTGTAAAGGTAATAAAAACATACACAAAAAAGAAACGGCCATTTTGAAATAATTAATTAAAGTGCTTCAAAATAATTATTTTATTCATTTAATATTTTTAATTTGTCATTTTTCATTTCGGCTTACAATATTTAAATTCATTTTTTTATAATATTAAGAAAATTGTGGAAAAATAATAGTTTTTTATATGTAAGCCAAGTATTTAAATTTTTTAAAGTCTGATTTGTTTTTTTTTTCATTTAAATTGTATCGTTAAAAAAATGGCGAAAAACGGTGGACGCCTATATACAAATGCAATCACACATATACAGTTTCATTTTACAACATAAAAATACGACCGAAATCTTCATTTGTCTTAATGACGTTCCAAAAATATTAGTCTAAAAAAGATTCATAACGTTTTAGAATATCTAGTCATAAAAATTATAAATTTAATATATTTGTTTGTATGTATGCCTAAAAGATATATGCACATACTGTACAAATACATGTGTACTTGATTTAAAAATGTTTAATTAAAAGGAATAGATCAACTAAAAGGTCAAGTACATTTAAAATAAAACTGAGTATTTAAAAAAACTTAAAAATTATTAAAAAAAAAGGGCAAAAAATGCAAATAAACTCTTGCAACTCGTGCACATAATGTTTGTCGGGTAAAGTTTACTTAGTAACTCTATAGGAATAAAATTGACCACAACATCATTGATGTTTGCCATAAACGTTTGCGTCCAAATGTTTAACCGAATGTGACACTTTTAAAGAATCTAAATCTAATTGAGATTATGTGAAATAGAGTTTAAAAACCTTCTTACTTTGCAGAGCACAATGCATACGATCGTAAAAACTTTTAAAAACACCAGCATCATTTGTTTACTTCACCCAATTTAATTCACTAAATAATAATGAAATCGATTGTGATAAATTAACTAAGTTACAATTAAATTACTTAAAATATTTTAGTTTTTAGAGATTACTCTGTTCACTTTGATGTTCGATTGAGCTCTTCACTGATACTAAAGATTAAAATTATTTACGTTCTAGCAAGTGTATATAGTACATTAAATTAAATGATTTATATATAACAGAATTCGAAATGAAAATTTCAAAAATTATGTAAAAAAAATAAACTTAAAAAACAATAAAACTTCTGAGATATACGCAAACTAAATTGCAATTTCATTGAGAAACAATGGAACACCCAATTTGTTTCAGTTGATTTAGTTAGTTAACGTAATTTAGATAATTTACCACTTTCTAACGCACCTTATAACAATGATTTCTTTTAAGTAACTATTCTTATATTAATAAACCTTTCCGTATAATTTAGTAAGCCAGCTAAGATCCATGAGATGAAAGAAGCTATATATAAATGTTACATATCTAAAAAATTTCATAAAACACAGTGCAACTGAGTAAATAATCAAACAATTATTATTATTATTTTTAGTTTAATTTTTGAATGCAGGTTATATGATATTCAATAACCTAATTAAAATGTGGGCTACAAAACTTTTCCATATTTCTTATTTTCAGATTAGATAAAATATTTATCAATATATATGCACCTAAATACATATGCACCTGTAACTAAGATATTAGTTGATACTGTAACGACTCTTCGTTGGTTCTTTTAGATTATTGAACAAACACGACAGTAAAAGACAGATCTTTAGTTAACAGAATCTCAAACTTTATTTGTCATCAAATTACAGCAGCTTCCGTTTTTCCTTACAATAAATTCCAGGGTCTCCAATTTATGTACACTAAACTTCACCGCTTTTCCACAATTTGAATCAATAATATTCGGAATGGTAAAATCTGTATTTACTATTCCACTAAGTTCAGATTCTTTCTCTATTAGTACCCAGGCTCAGATACCACCGATTATTCCTTAAACTTGCGAATATTTATAAACACTTTTAATTGCAAAAGTAAAAACTGACTCTCTGATATTTTTGTTTGCTTATTTATATCGAAAAATAAATAAATCGAAACTTCTATAATCCACTAGAAATCAATACTACGTAGTCTGTACATTTTGAATAGGCCACACCTGTTTTCATTCAAACTTGCATTTGTATTAGCGAACTCAAATTTAATTTATGCAAAATGTATTAGGTAACTCCTTTTAATTCATTAATGTAAACATTTGTATAACAAATTTAATTTACATTAATTTATGCAATACAATTTGCAATACAAGTAAAAGATTGAAAAAGGAGTTAACGTTTAATTCATGAATGAGTAAATAAAATTAACCCATTCTGGACGAAGTTTATTACATTGCCCTCCATTTAGTTTTGTTCGTCCCGAACAATATCAGAGATCGCATTGGTGCTGTTACCTTGGTACGGTGCCAACCTTTGCAGATGTATCACTTTCATCTTGGTACGGGGTCCCTTTTGTATGCGGTAGATAACATCATTAATTCGTTTGATTATTTTATATGGGCCTTCCCAATCTGGCTGCAGCTTGGGCGATCTTCCCTTAGTTCTTCTGGGGTTGTATAGCCATACCAATTCTCCTTCTTGAAAACCGCCACTATTTGCATTTATGTCGTACCTGGTTTTCATTTTGTCACTGGCAATCTTAATGTGGTCTCGAACCTGCTGATGGATTTTATTCATCTTCTCCCTTAGTTGTCCCACATAATCTGTTTTCGTGGATACCAGACCTCCAGGGATGCCAAACTCGATGTCACTAGGAAGATGAAGTTCTCTTCCGAACATGATATTCGCTGGCGTTTCACTTGTCGTATCGTGCACTGCGCTACGATAGGCCATCAAGAATAACGGAAGATCCTTGTCCCAATTTCTTTGGTTGGCTTCTACTACCTTTGACAAATGTTCTTCCATGGTTCGGTTGAATCGTTCTACCATGCCATCCGATTGTGGGTTCATAGGTGTAGTTCGTGTTTTTCTAATGCCGAGTGTTCTGCACAGCTCTTCCATCAGTTGAGATTCAAAATTCCTTCCCTGGTCGGTATGCAACTCGAGCGGTGTTCCATATCTGCAAACCCATTCATTGACTAATGTTTCCGCGACCGTAACTGCTTCCTGGTTCGGTATTGCATAAGCCTCCGGCCATTTTGTAAAGTAATCAATGACCACCATGATGTATTTGTTACCTTTTGTCGTTTCCGGAAATGGCCCCGCGATGTCTATAGCAATTCTCTCCATTGGGGCACCCACATTGTACTGTTGCATCTCTCCTCGAGTTCTAGTTTTTGGTCCTTTGCTCGCTGCACAAGTATCGCATCGCCTACACCATTGCTCTACGTCGGTTCGATACCTTACCCAATAAAACCTCTCCCTTACCTTGGCTAGGGTTTTATTGACTCCCAGGTGTCCTCCAGAAATACTTCCATGCAGCTTTCCCAGTACCTCTTCCACTCGACTTGATGGCAACACCAGTTGTTCTAACACTTTCTTTCCATCAGCGGACTCCCATTTTCTTTTAAGTATCCCGTTGTCCATAAATAGTGAGTCCCATTGCGCCCAGTAGCATTTCACCTCCGTACTTAAAGGTGCGACCTCTTTCCACTCCGGTCGCCTTCCTTCAGTTTTCCATTTTAATATCGGAGCCATAGCTGGATCTTCTAGCTGCTCTCTTTTCATTGCTTCGGTACACCAGTCTTCAGGAGTTTGGAACTTAATTTGCTTCACTGTCATTGCCTCTTTTCTTTCAGTCCTGCTACATGACTTGCGCTCCTCAACACAGGGTCTTCTTGAAAGATCTTCAGCGTTACAATGTATCCTTCTCTTCCGGTGTTCGACGCGGCAATCTCCTTCCTTTTTGACATCCACTTGCTTGTTCGAAAGGTTCATCAACCGGCCTGAAACTATTCCTTCTTTTGCTGCTACTTGTGTTTTGCATTCTTGTCTGATGTGCCCTAACTGCCCACAATTCCAGCATCTTACTCTGTTAGATCTTCTTCGTTGACTTCGTTCAGGCTTATCTTCCAAACTTTTGACACGCATGATCACTTCATCAAGCGCTGCTTTTAGAGGTTCTTCAGCAACTTTCATCTGACGTACTCTACCTGAGTCATACGCTCTTTTTCCAGCTTCCATTTGCAGGGCCAATGCTAAGACTTCTGCAGGTAGCTTCTTTCCGCTTAGATAAAGCTGGTTTCTCATTTGCACATCTCGAAGAGCATTGATGAATGTATCAGCTGCCAGTTCGTCTCGGTGTTCAGCGTTATAATTCGGATATGATAGATTAACCAGTCTCACAATGTCAGCCTCTAATTCTTGCAAGGTTTCGCTGACTCCTTGTTTTCGTGTCTTGAGCTGCATGCGATGGAGAGCTTGCATATGACTTTCCCCGTATCTTACTTCTAAGGCCTCCATAATCTTGCTGTAATCACGTTCTGTCGCTGATAGTGTCTGCAAAATTTCAGCAGCAGGTCCCTTCAATGCCAATATAAGCGCGTTTGCTTTTTGCTGGTGATCTACCCCAGTTGTTGCTATCTCAAATTGCATCTTAAATATTTGATACGATGTGGATCCATCAAATGCGGGTGTTTTTAATCTAGCTGGGGCTGAAGTAGTTGATGGATTGACCATGTTACCTGACTTCCCTTGTGCTATTTCTTGGCGTAATTCACTTGAAAGTTTGCGTAATTTCTCTTCATGTTCCTCGGTAACTTTCCGCAACTCCCTTTCCACGTTGTTGATTTTCACCTCCGCACTGGATATACGTGACTCGATTACTTCACGTAGTTTTTGTTGATCTAATTTTTGTTCTGCGGCCAGTTTTTCTTGTCGGGCCATCAGATCGTTTCCTTGTTTGGCGATCATATCAGCAAGTTGTTGTTGTTGATCTACTTTTTGTTCTGCTGTCAGTTTTTCTTGTCGGGCCATCATATCAGCAAGATGTTGTTGTTGCTGTACTTTTTGTTCTGCTGCCTGTTTCTCTTGTCGGGCCATCATATCAGCAAGTTGTTGTTGTTGCTCTACTTTTTGTTGTTGTTGCTGTGCCATCATTTCTTTCATCAACACCATCATCGGATCAATTATTGGGGCATTCTGAACTGGAGCTTCGTCCGGCTCTATTTCTATGACCTCTGTGTTTTGGCCTGCTTCTTCTAAAACTTTACGCAGCCGGAATGCAAGTTCTGCCTTCGTTCCATGGATTGGAGCATTCCTTTTCTTCAACTCATCCTTCAGCTGGGTCTGGCTGAGATCACTAATATTTACTGTCTTGACCATTGTTCCAATAATCCCACTTCTGACACCACTGTAACGACTCTTCGTTGGTTCTTTTAGATTATTGAACAAACACGACAGTAAAAGACAGATCTTTAGTTAACAGAATCTCAAACTTTATTTGTCATCAAATTACAGCAGCTTCCGTTTTTCCTTACAATAAATTCCAGGGTCTCCAATTTATGTACACTAAACTTCACCGCTTTTCCACAATTTGAATCAATAATATTCGGAATGGTAAAATCTGTATTTACTATTCCACTAAGTTCAGATTCTTTCTCTATTAGTACCCAGGCTCAGATACCACCGATTATTCCTTAAACTTGCGAATATTTATAAACACTTTTAATTGCAAAAGTAAAAACTGACTCTCTGATATTTTTGTTTGCTTATTTATATCGAAAAATAAATAAATCGAAACTTCTATAATCCACTAGAAATCAATACTACGTAGTCTGTACATTTTGAATAGGCCACACCTGTTTTCATTCAAACTTGCATTTGTATTAGCGAACTCAAATTTAATTTATGCAAAATGTATTAGGTAACTCCTTTTAATTCATTAATGTAAACATTTGTATAACAAATTTAATTTACATTAATTTATGCAATACAATTTGCAATACAAGTAAAAGATTGAAAAAGGAGTTAACGTTTAATTCATGAATGAGTAAATAAAATTAACCCATTCTGGACGAAGTTTATTACAATACGATACTGACTGTTATTAAAAATTTTTCAAATATATTAAAAATCTTCCTAACGCTTGGTTGCAGTACTGTTACTGGATTTGGTTTCATTTTGTTGGTGTAAATAATGTTATGTAAAAGCTCAAATACTTAATATACTCAGGAAAAAAAACACCAGTTCATAGGCGTTTGCCAACACATACCTTCAAATTTAAAATGCGGATAACAATAGTTTTCCTTTCAGGTTTAAGAAAGCAGAGGTTCGGTTTATTTAAGTATTTTAACTTTTGAGATATGAAAATACTCGTGGCGTATACGTCAATCGATTAAAGACCAGAAAATGAAAAAGGTGGTATTTTCGTGGTTTTATTTTATTATAAATGCAAGACATCAAAACTTCAGTCTGTGTTAAAAATTTAACATATATACATAAAGAATGAAATTATATTTGTTAAATATAAAAACTCTTTTTCCAACGAATTGTAATCACCTATTACTTTCACTCACTGTTTAAACAAATTTTTTAGAAAATAGACAAATTTTTTAGAAAAACCCTTTAATTATTATTTTTTTCCCCAAAAGAAATTGAAACAAAAACAAACAGGCAAAACTTCAATTTTATTTGTATTTCCTGACTAGTTTCGGACTCTATGAGTCCATTAACAAAGGATTTACAACTAAAGTATCCAGTGTTTTAATTGTTCTATTTATACTAATTATAGATTATTGAAAGATAAGTATCAGTAATAAAATGGGGAAGTAACCTAAGATTAAACAATAAAACAAAAAAGCTAAAAACAACAAAAAACACAAAAGAAAAAGGAAGTAACTTAACTCTAAAGTAATGACAAAAATCATAAATTGAGAAAAAAAAAGTTAAAAAAATTTTTTAAAAAAAATATTCTAGAATATGGCTTCATTAATAGTTTCCTGGTTTTTCCGAAATTTGAAATAGTGGTGAAATGATCCTCTTAACGTCCTCTAAATTCATTTTATTTGTTGTTTTGTGATGTGATAAGACTCATATGCATTTAGTTTCCATTTCTGATAAACATTTCTAATAATTTTTGAGTTAGTATCGTCTATTGTATGTTGGTTTTCATTCATATGATGGGCGACGCTAGATGTATTCCCGTTGGCTTTCTTATGTTCAATTAATCTTGTGCCGAATTCTCTGAACGTTTGTCTGATATAGGTGTTGTCACAGTTTTGGCATTTGATTTGGTAAATACCTGAACGGGAGTTGCTGCATCCTTTATCCTTATAATTGTTTAAATGTTTTTTAATTTGTGTACTTGGTCTCGTGACAAGCTCAATCTGATGCTTTTTAAAAATTTTTTGTAGTTTGTTTGTGATTGCTGGGTAAAATGGTAGGCTAATTCTTGATTTTACATTTTCCTTTAGTCTGCTTAGTTTTGATAGCTTAGAGGTTTCATATTTTCTTTTGTGTTGTTTCATTATTTGATCAGCAAATTTTTTTGAAAATCCATTGGCTATTGCTAGTAAATCCTTTGTTAATGGACTCATAGAGTCAGAAACTAGTCAGGAAATACAAATAAAATTAACGATAAAATTGAAGTTTTGCCTGTTTGTTTTTGTTTCAATTTCTTTTGGGGAAAAAAATAATAATTAAAGAGTTTTTCTAAAAAATTTGTCGTTAAGCAGTGAGTGAAAGTAATAAGTGATTACAATTCGTTGGAAAAAAAGTTTTTATATTTAACAAATATAATTTCATTCATTAATAATGGATCACTCACGTCACTCCGAAATTGACATTGAATATATATATATACATAGTTTTTGGAAGAATTTTTTTGTACTGTCAACTTTTTTGAGAGATAAAAAAAACGACATGCCATATATATTTTGCTTCTTGGGGAGGCGCTGTTCAGCGATTTTCTCTTTACAGATGTAGTGCATTTAATATTTGCTCAAAAGTTTCATATTTGATAGCGGTGTCTTTCCAGTTTTTCCAAAAAATATTGTTGATAATTTTTCAGTGTAACAATGATCCCAAGTAGCACAAACTAGTCCGCTCGACCTCAAAACAACAACATTTTGTGACCTACAGGTCACTATCTGACAACAGACGACCGTTCTGAAGACCCAAATATTAACCTAAATGGGGAATTACTATATGAGTCTTAACAACGTCGCGGAAAGACTTCTAATCATAAGCCATTGTTGTTAAATTTATTCCAATTTATAATTTAGTTTGACATTTATTCTAACGAAAGAAAAGATAATAACACGAATCTATCGAAAGATTAAACAAGACATTTGAATATAAATTATAAACGAATTAAAAAGTGAAAAAATGATAATAAACAAAAGAACGAAGAAGTATATTTACATTTTATAGAATGGATGATTATAAATTTAATTTATTTATAAATATGAGTTTTGTTATATTAAAATGTTGGATTTTAGATGATTTTTTATCTGAAATTGTATGCAAAAGAATTTTTTGGTGAAAATAACGAAAATAGATACAATAAACAAACGGGCATTTTTTGTAGTTTGTTTTAATTTTAGTAGTTTTAATTTTAATAGTCTAGTAGTTAATTAATTATAGTTTAGTAGCTAATTAATTTGAGTAATTTAAAAAAAATATTATATTTGTTTTTGTTTGTTGGATGTTTTATTTCATGACAATATACTGTTATTTCAATTTATTTTTTCATAATATTAAGAAATTATAGAAAATCAATATTATATTCTGTATATGAGCAATTTCACGAAGATTCAACAACGTTTTGGCTTGACCCCTTTTAATTTTATTATTTTTTGTTTATGGATAGTCTTTGATAAATGAAAAATACAAGTTCTCCTAGAATTTTTTTTTTCGACCAGGGGTCTTCACAGGGTGCCCCTCAATTTTTTGTTATTTTGTGATGTGAGTGCATTTTGACGAGCGATTGTAGAAAAACTACTGAATCGATTTTCATAAATGATATGTCGTTATCCAATATTCCAATATCTAGGGCTGTCTTACAAGGTTTTCCACGCTCTCTTCATCGTCCAGTAGTTCTTAAGGTAGGAATCCAAATACCACTCGTTAACTCTACTCCTCAACCTAGATGGAATTTTAACAAAGCTAACTGGGATAAATATAGATTGGAGTTGAATGCAGTAATCAGTGGCGGATTACCATAGAGGCGGAAGAGGCGGCCGCCTCGGGCCCCACATGCACAGGGGCCCCCTCGCTACAAATAGTATTGATATTTTATAGGTATTCAAATATCAGATGACTGCGTTCATTCAACCAAAGTTTTTAAACCTAAAGATTTTTTTAATATTATCCCACATGTAAAAGTGTTAGGTTGTCAATTTGTATTACTTTTTTTCATGTATGTATTTATTTTAATAATTCTAATTTGATAGTTTTATAATTTTTTATTATACAAATTCGTTTTTAATTTTGTATAGTAATAAAACATTTTGTTTTAAAAAGTTCCACTGTTACGAATGAATATTAATACTAAAACTTTATTTGCAATGGGCTGTTATTATATCAATCGCAAAATTATTGATAAAAACAAAATCCAGATAAGTATTTTTTGGATATTTGAAGTATATTTGAGTTTTATGTTTTCATCAATGATTTTGGATTTCTTTTAAGACCTACAATTTATTGAAAGCATTAAACTGAAAACCTCAATTTTAAGCATATAATTGTACATATTTTGGATTAATTTCATATATAACTAAATAAATGAAAACTTTTTAACGTGTAGAATTGAAATCTTTTATTGTATGCTTAAAATCCATGTATTTTTTATACAATACATGCTAAATTCATCATTTGGATTAACGTTTGAAAAGGGTTTCCATATGATATGATTGATATAGTATAGGTGTTTTAGCTTTAGTTGTATATTTCGTTTTATCAACGTTAATTGGAAAAAAGATTGTCTAAAAAATTTGTTTGAAAAATTTGAAAAAAAGATTGTTTGTAACTGGACGTATTGATACTCAATTAGCTCGTGAAATTGAGGTACAACAAAAATACTGGCGGGAAGTTTTAAAAAGAGTTGCAGCTACAGTAAAGCTATTAGCTACTTTGGGTTTAGCATTTCGTGGTCATCGAGAAGATATTGATTCGAACAGAAAAGGAAATTTTATGACATGCATTGAGTACCTATCCTATGATTTGCTTAAAAATTATTTGGAGAGGTACAGCCATCCAGGAAAAGGTAATGTAAGTTATTTATCACATACCACATGCGATGAATTTAGAAATTTAATGGGAACTGAAGTAAAAGAACACCTAATTCAAGAAATTCAGGACTCTTTATATTATTCAATTATTGTTGATTCTACGCCAGACGTGAACCACACTGACCAACTAAGTTTTATATTAAGGTACATTGATAAAGTGGGCGATGCGAGAGAACGATTTTTGGATTTTTACAAATTGAAAATCACAATTCAGAATATCTAGCACAACTTATTTTGAAAACTTTAAACAATTTGTCTTTGGATATTAAAAATTGTCGCGGTCAAACATATATGGCCGAAAAATATAATGGTTTACAAGCCAGAATTAAAACTCTAAGTGAGACCGCCATTTTTATTCCTTGTACAAGTCATACGCTTAATATAATTGGAAATTATGCTGCAGATGCCTATTCTACTGCGGTGTATTATTTTAACTTTATCCAAAATATATATGTATTCTTTTCTTCATCTACTCACAGATGGAAGTTGCTTATTGATAATTTTTCCGATCCTAATTCCAAACATATTAAAAAATTAAGTGACACAAGTGACAAGATGGTCTGCAAGAGCTGATGCAGTATCCGCCTTGCGGTTTAATTACAAAAATATTAAAAGCGTTCTTATCCAAATTAGCGAAAATGAAGACGAAAAACCGATTACTAAAGTTGAGGTTAAAAAATTAGCTAGCTCTTTCGATGAATATGAATTGCCTTATTAACCGTTCTATGGGATATATTATTGCAAAGAATCAATAGTACTAGAAAATCATTTCAAAATATTCAAACGAATTTATTACAAGGAGTAAAACTGTTTAATTCTTTGTCACAATTTATAAGGGATGTTCGGAATGATTTTGAGAGCATAGAAAAGCAAGCAAACTTATTAACAGACAATATTAGCTACAAAGAAGGACGAAAAAGAAAACGCAAAATTATGTATGATCAATCATCTGCAAATGATACACAGCTAGTAGGACGAGAATTGTTTATTATAAATACTCACAATATGATCTGTGATAGACTTGCCACTGAAATGTCTACCAGAACGTCCATATATGAAACTGTTTTAAATAATTTTAAATTATTTTTTGATCAAAATATATCCAGTGATGAAGTTGACAAGTGTATTTTAGAATTGTCAAATACATATGCGAGGGATATAGAAGTACAATATTTTAAAGACGAAGTACATCATTTTTTAAAATATATAAAAGAAGAGAACATCACTTGTCCATTTAATATGTACAAGGTAATCATTGATGGCTTGCAATCTTCATTTCCCAATGTGGAAACTATTTCAAAAATATTTCTTACATTGCCGATATGCAACGCAAGTGGGGAACGATCTTTCTCCGTTCTGAAGCGGATAAAAAATTATTTAAGAAATAGTCTTAATCAAACTCATTTGCAAAATTTTTGGTAAAATCTTAGGCCCCAAAATTTTGTTCCGCCTCAGGCCCCTTAAAGGCATAATCCGCCACTGGCAGTAATACGCTGGTTCCAACCCATTCCTAAAAACTACGATAGGTTCGTTGGAGCCATCATCTCAACTGCTAAGAAATGCATCCCAAGAGGCTTTCGTGAAGAATACTTTCCTGGCTGGAGTAGAGAGAGAGCGATAAATTATATGAGGAATACCTTAGTAGTAGTGAGGCAGACGTGGCTGATGACTTAATTTACTCACTGGACGCTAGGAGAAAGCAAAAGTGGATTAGCGATGTTGAAAACATAGATTTTCGTTCTTCTATTAATCGCCTTCATAGAAGAACAATTAAACGTAAACTAAGAGAAATGAAGCGCAATTGCTCGTCTCCAACGAAGGAGGCGAACTCTTCTAGTAGCGAAGAACTAGATTCAGCTCTGTCCCAAACAAAAAACGGAAAAGCAGGTATTTGCGATGGTATTTTTCCAGAATTTCTTAGAAATGTTGGAAAAATGTAAAACAATGGATAAATAAATTTTTCTCGAATATCCTAGAAACCGGCAATCTTCCAAAACATTTTAAGACTTTAAAAGTGATAGCGATACTTAAGCCAGGTAAACCTTCTAATGAACCAGGAAGCTCAATCGCCCAATTGCCCTTTTGAGCACCTGCTACAAATTGTTAGAACGGCTCATATACAACCGTATCGCTCCGATACTGAATGACCAGATCTCAGTCGAACAAGCTGGTTTCCATCCCAATCGCAGTTGCACTGACCAACTGCTCGCTTTAAAATCCTACATCGAAGCTGGGTATCAAAAACAATTAAAAACAGGCGCAGTATTCATCGATCTCACTGCAGACCGTGTTATAGTCTGGCGAATTGGGATTATATATAAGCTGTTCAATGCAATGCCTTGTAGCACTATCTCGCCTTTAATTAACAACATGCTCAGTAATCGTGTATTCAAAGTACATCTAAATAATTTCTGTAGTAGATTCAAAATGCTTAACAATGGTTTGGACCCCACAGGGTTCGGTCCTGGCACCATTATTTTTTAATTTGTACATTCATGACATTCGTGACACAACATCAAAGAAATTTGATTACGCTGTTGATTTGATCCTGTCCACTCAAAATAAAGACATGGGTGTCTTGGAAAATTTGCTCTTAACTGACCTGGCGATAATGAATGACTATTTTCGAACTTGGAGTTTATTTCCTAATGAAAAACTTTGTAGCTTGAACAAACAAGTTGTGCTTTTCATTTGATGGCTAAAATAAATAATTTAAAATATCTACCGTATTAGTTTAAAACAATTTTATCATATTTTATAATCTCGACTTTAGTTTTATCATAATATTGTGTCTGTTAGTCATTTATTGTTAATAAATAGTGTTTTTAACAGTTTTATTGTGATCAAAAACCAAAGCCATAACAAAAAAAAATAGAAAATTGAAAAAATATACAAAAAACATCTTGGTGAAATACGGTTCATTTATTATCGTATTCGTGTATCAACATACATTTTCATGGTGGACATTATGATACGAGTTTAACATCTAAATTTATTGCGTAAAGTTATAATCTAGCGTACGGGTAGTCTTACGTCTTACAAGTACGGGCTTTATTCTAATTTTAATTTTACAATGGGTGATAATCAGAAGCCACCTGAAATTGTAATTCATGTCTGTGGTGAGAAACTATCGAGGCGGAAACTATCGAGTCCAGTGACTCCATCAACATCAAAATATATTGCATTATCAACACAGCCAATAAAATCATTAACACCAGTAACAAATGTAGCACAACCACCATCAGATGATTCAATCATAGCCATCAACAAAACGATCGCTAACATGAATGTTACTAAGGTCAACAGTGCACACTTTGATCACACGCCAATTATTCCATCATCATCGATTACATATAACGGTATGGATAAAAGTAATAATTTTTCAAAGTTCATTGACGGCATTCAGAAAATTCAAATATCAATGGAAGTTTTATCAAATAACCAATCTAAAACAAGTGGCGATGTCCAACATATCAAAGCTGACTGTGTTAAAATTATAGAATTTACCAAAAAAGAACAATTACCTAATTCAATAAATCAATCTATTAATTCAAAACCGTCCTATTCAACAATTATCAAGCTAAGCCCAAATAATACAGCTCCTGCAACATCATTCAATAGTCATATTACTGCATCAACTAGCCAAACCATTTCAACCAATCAAATAAACAAGTCATCAAAAAATCTCGCACCACGCTCGACAAAAGGTGACTACAATACAATACTGGCTTCGATGGCAATGCGATACCACCTACACCGCAAACCACAGGAAATAGTGTAACCTTGCGTAAAAATAAAACGTCTTCATCGCTTACCGATTTTGATCGTATGATCTGGATTGGAGGAATTGAGAAAACTTTAAAAATAGAGGACATTACCAGCTTTATTGATCGCACATTCAGCATAAGTTCATCCGAAAAACTTAAATTAAAATGTTTGGTCAAGACCGAAAACATTTTTAACCGAAATAGTCTGTCATACAAAATATGCGTCGACAACCTAGCCATATTTAATCTTCTTCTTGACAGCTCAAAATGGCCGCGAACTTGAAGAATCAGAGAATTCTTCGATCGCACAACAACAAACCGATTTGTTGATTTTTTATCCCAAAAACCTCTATCACCAGAAAAATCGAGGGTGACAATGTAATCGGTTCAAACACAAGTACAACTAAATACAAAATCACCAGTAAAGACAATAATAACATAAAAAATAAACATATAACAACAGAACTAATTAAATCCAAACGGCAGAGCCGAATAACGCAGTTTTGTATACCATCCACTACCACTCATAGTAGCAGTCCTGTTAGTTCATCCAGTACAACCAACTCTAGTATATGTTCTCTTCGAAAGCAACTAAAATTAATGAATAAAGATGATTTGGATAATTTACACATATACTATCAAAACGTTCGGGGTATCCGCATGAAAAGTTCAAAATTTTATATGCAAGTTCTCGCTACAAACTGTGACGTCACTGCATTAACTGAAACATGGTTGAACGCTACACACAAATCTGAGGAATATTTCGGCCACGATTATGTAGTATATCGACGTGATCGGTCACAACTGAACAGCAATGCTTCAATTGGTGGTGGGGTGCTGCTTGCTTTATCTTCAAAAATTCATAGTGAACAGTTGAATATAGTTGGTTTTGATCATTTGGAATTCGTTTGTATAAAATTATAATTTTTTTTTTTTTTTTTTTTTTAAAGGCGTTCATGCTCCATGTAGGAGCGTTGCCAGGTTAATCAGCTTTGAATATTCACCACGGTCATTCGCAACAGCGACATAATTACCATGGCAGCCGATTTTTTTAAGGTCGTTTATTACGTCAGTCTCCCATTGTAGTCGTGGTCTACCTCGCGGTCTACCACTCCCTGGGGTACTAACGTACATTTTTCTAATCATTCCAGACTGTGAATCGGCTCGTAGAACATGCCCAAACCAAGCAATCCTATTAGAACGGATACAACCTATTATATCAGGACCCTCAAGAAGGTCTCTGATCTCAAAGTTATACCGGGTTCTATACTCCCCATCGTCTGTCTTAAGTGGACCAAATATGTAGCGTAGGATCTTACGCTCAAATACAGATAAATGCGATTCGTCATTTTGTGTAAGGGTCCACGTTTGTGACCCATACATCACAACCGGTCTAATCAATGTCTTGTATAACTTGAGCTTGGTGTTAGTTGATACATACGGTGATCCAAGGAGAGGTTTAATTGAGTAGAAAGTTCGATTACCTGCAGCGATTCGAGCTTTAATATCTGTAAGTATGCTGTTGTTTGAGTCAAGCATTGATCCCAAATATTTAAAAGATTCAACTCCCTCAATTCGTTCATCGCCGCACATCAAATCTTTCTTCTCAGCCTCTCTTGAAACATTCATATGTTTGGTTTTATTGTAGTTAATTTGCAGACCAATTTTCCTAGCACCACTCTCAAGCGACTTGAAAGTCTCACTCATAACAGCTTCACTTCGGCCGAGGATGACAACATCATCAGCGTAAGCAATCATCTGTACTGAGTTTATTGACAAGATATTGTTATTAGTCGGTAGTTTCTTTTGACGGCACACATATTCCAAGGCTAGATTAAAAAGTATAGGAGAGATAGCATCACCTTGTCTTAAACCGGAGTCGACTTTAAAAAACTTTGATATTTCGTTCTCTACTCGTATACAGCATTGAGAGTTCTGTACTGTCATTTTGCATAGTGATACCAGTTTACCAGGAATTCCCATCGACACCAGAGCAGACCATAGAGTCTCTCGTTCGAGAGAGTCGTAGGCCTGCCTGAAATCAATGAAAAGTTGGTGCACAGGTATGTTGAACTCTCGACACTTTTCCAAAATCATCCTTATCGAGAAAAGTGCATCGGTGGTACCTCGGCCCCGCCGGAAGCCACACTGATATTCTCCAAACAGTTGTTCAGCAAAAGGATTGATTTTGGATAGCAAAATGTAGGAAAAGATCTTATATGCTGTGCAGAGGAGAGCGATTCCTCTGTAGTTTGCACATTGTAGGCGATTACCTTTTTTATGGATTGGTATCAGCATAGCTGTGTTCCAGTCCTATGGCATGGTTTCAGTCCGCCAGATCATTTGAACAAGTTCAAACAATCTTAAGGATAGAGTTTCGCCACCATGTACAATCATTTCGGATGTTATATCGTCGATACCAGGTGCTTTATTGCATTTTAGTTTTGACAGCGCCGCATCGAATTCCTCTTTGGTGGGTTCGTCTACATGTACCTTTGACGCACGAATAAGCTTGGCTCGTCGTCCGACTTGTTGCTGTTCACTTAAGTTGAGAAGATTCTCAAAATAAGCGGCCCAAGTATCTAAAATATTTTTAAGGTCTACTTGTAGCTCCCCATCTTCATTTTGAATAGCAGTTGATCTAGTTGAAGGGCCCTTCTTTAAGGTTTTAACCTGTTGAAAGAAGTTACGCGATTGATGTTCCTTATTGAAGCTTTCAATCTCCTCACACTGTCTCTTCCACCATTCTCTCTTCGCTCGTCTACATAGCTTTGTAACGGCTTGTCTTGCCAGTTTATAGTTTTCCTTCGTGGACCTGGTGTTGCGTCCTTGTAGACACTTCAGATAGTAATCTCTTTTGTATTGAGTAGCATCAAGGCATCCTTAATCCATCCATGGCTTCTGGGAGTGGTTCTGTGGTCGTCCAAGTATTCCCTCAGCAGCGCTTAAAACAGCATCTTTGAGCAAATACCATGACTTATCGACGTCTCCATTAATGGATTCTGATTTCTCCAATGTTTCGGCAATATGGATTTGATATCTCCCTTCTGTTTCAGCATTCTTTAATGATGAGATGTTAAAACGTTTCCGTTGATTGAATTTTGGAATGCCTGGATTTGGGAAGTGGAACCTTATCGTTGCACATACAAGGAAGTGATCACTTCCGATGTATGCACCTCTAAAGGATCGCACATCCCGAACGCTCGAAAAGAAACCTGCTGTTACTAGAACGTGATCAATTTGATTTCGAGTGTTTCCATTCGGTGAGACCCAAGTCTGTTTATGAATCGATCGATGCGGAAAGAACGTACTGGCAATTCTCAAATTATTTGATAATGCAAACTCAGTCATTCTCTCACCATTATCATTCGAATTCAAATGCAGGCTGTTGGGACCTACCACATTTCCATAAGAGATATCTCTTCCAACCTGTCCATTAAAGTCACCAAGAACCATAATGAAGTCGCGTGTTGGTGTTTGTTTCATAACCTCTTCCAGTGCTATGTAGAAATTATCCTTCTCGTCGACGGTCTTAGCTTCAGTAGGTGCATGCACGGCAATAAGAGAAATATTGTTATATGTACCACGTACACGTAGGTAGCAGATCCTCTCACTGACCGGGATGAATTTCATCACGGCTTCTTGTATGCGTGCACCAACAAGAAAGCCAGTACCAAATTCTCTTCGGGAAGGATGACCACTACAATATAGAGAGTGACTATCTAAATCTTGTTTTCCGATTATCAGCTGTCTAATTTCTTGTAGAGCAATAATATCCATCCTATACCTCTCAGCCTCTGTTTCCAGACTTATAAGAGCATCAGGAGCGCTCAGGCTGCGCACGTTCCACGTTCCGATTCGGTAGTCTGGTCCTTTTTCACGTCCAGGTAAAATTGTGTTTTTTTGTCCGGGTCTGTTATTAAAATTATCATTTAACCATAGTATATTAAGAAACTAGTTTCATAATCGACGATTTTATCGCACGCAATCTGTTTAGAAAACGACCCGCGCAGCGGGGAGTTTTCTAAAGGATAAGTGCGATAAAACGTCTTATGAAACGAGTTTTTTATACTATTTTTTCTATTTTGCATTTTTTGTCTTGAAATTTTAAAAAATGTGTATTTTATTAAAAAATAGTCAATTTGAAATTTTGTTATTATTATTAATTATTTTATAGTTATAGTTAGTTAAAATATTTAACACTAATTTAGATATTCTTATTAATTTTATTTATATAATTATTCGTTGTAATTTTCACTTACGTTTTTATGACCAATGTAACCAACCTTGAAAAACAAAACTTTGCGTATCGTAATGAAGGCCATTTCGATACGCATTTGGGTATCGAAATGACTTTATTTTAGACGCAAAATAGAAAAATCAAATTTCACATTTATTGTTTGTATATTCCACCTAATGCACATATTAATATATTTCAGGATCATATCGATGCAATTAAAACAATCTAATATAACATCAATGAATCATTAATTGTTCTTGGTGATTTCAATTTACCATCAATTACGTGGGTTGGAAATGAGGATGACAACGACTACCTACGAACAAATTTTAGATCAGAAGCTGGTATGTACACATGTGACTCGTTATTACAAGAAGGACTTCGTCAAATAAATAATATCCAAAACATTGCTGGTAATACGTTGGATCTGGTTTTTGTTAGTGAAACAAATTCAGCAAGCATCTTTGAATCGACGCAGCCACTCTCAAAAATTGATAATTTTCACAAACCATTCGAATGGACCACAAACCATTTGATGGTTGAGTGTTTACAACAAGATAACAATCAACTAAACGAACGAATAACTACATACTGCTTTAATAAAACTAATTTTGACGCACTAAACATATATCTAAATAGTATTGACTTTGCAAGCATTCTTGGGGCTTTGTCAACGAATGAAGCAACTGAGAAATTTTATGACATTTTAACAAACGGATTCCAATTATTCGTTCCAAAACGGTCATACACACCTACGAAACATCCACTTTGGTATAACAAACAACAAAAAGCGCTGAAAAATCGTAAAGATAAAGAGCATAATGCACTTTTTAGTGGAAAAAAACAGGCAAACCGGGTTCATATATCAATATAAGAAATCAATTCGATACCTTAAATCAACTCTTGTATGCATCACATGGAAAAAATACAAGAGGATTTCATCCATAATCCAAAACATATATGGAATTATGTAAATATGAAAAAGAAGAGCATGAAGTCAAAAAAGCCTCCACATACAACTGCCAGCAACCTGCTGGCAACTAATTTTAATACTTTCGATGCCTTACAACACAACTGGCCTTTCTATTACTAACCCGACTTCTACCCAACCTGGTTTCGATCTGCCACGTCACACCTGGACTACACTAAACCGAATAAAAACGAATCATGGACGTTGTGCTGATTCTTTCTACAAGTAATTGATTTTCAATACCCCGGTGTTTTGACATGTTGGAGTTGTCGGACTCAACAAAAGCAGACAATTTTTTGTCGGACAAAGCTACCTTCGTTTTCCAAAACAAATTTCCACCCCCATTAATAAATAACAAAATTGTGGTAATAAATATACAAGGCCCCTGGAAATCGCCATGTTTCGAAGTTTTCCGAGGGAAAAAGCGGCCGAATCAAGGAAAATGGCAGATAAAAAAGTTGTGGGACTCGTCAAGGACAAGCGCCCTACGAAGTATAAAGTATGTGGTAATCATCAAATGAAATCGGCGTGGGCCCAGGGACAAAGAGCTAATAACTAATCAATTACTCCTCACAATCCTCACAAACCTGGCTGAAAGTGTTTTCAAAGTTATCAAAGTTTCATCAAAGTTGTAGACTGCTGAGTGGATAGAAGCCTCATTAAAATGCAATACAAATTCTTCACCGGAGGTGGAAAACCGGAAGTTGGTAAATCTTTAATAGCAAGTTTCAACAAGTTTCAAATGGAGTTGTTTGGGGACCTTTTCTCCTATCAGACACCAAAAAATGATTGTGAATATTTTAAATTCTCAATTCAATAATTGCAAAATGTGATTAAAATTTGAGTTTTATAAGAAGATTATATAATGCAATCATGATATCGTCAGACGATAATATGAAATATTAAGTAAATGATTAATCAAGGTCTCGAGTATAATACCCTAAGCATAAAAAATTAGTAGATTTTTAAAATATAGTTTGATGGCTGGTGATAGAGTTTGAATGCATTAGATTTACTGCCAACGGATCCAAATCTCTGAAACGAGCATAGTATGGCAATATCAGATTTTGAATTTTTGCTGCAATATGTAGAAAATTTAAAATATATGTGTTCTCATTAGACTTTAGAGTCCAGTGCTTTAGTTATAATGTGAAGTAGCAAAGGCATATTTTTTATCACTTCACGGTACACGTCCAGTTTAACTATAAAGGTGAGAAGTCGCATTTTTACGCTGAAGTATTCAAAAATATCTCTGCATCTATTTATATTTTCAAATTTCAGCAGCAAGACAGGAAGATTGAAGTACATATTACAGTTTTCAATTATTTCATTTTCTATAAACGCATTTTTCTAACAAGAGATTGACATTATGTCATTTTTCTAAGTTGGTTTACACCGAGAACCCGATTCCTCTATAAACGGAGGCATATGAGCGCGGACCAAAGGATGTAGTGGATGATAATATCTAATGCATGTTTAAAACTGTCTTTGGTACTGTATTTATTTGACTGAACAAACTATTATTATTATTAATAGAAATAATATATGAGAGAGAAACAGAAAAATATAGGGTGTATGTGAGAGTGTGAGAGAGAAGGATAGATAAATAGAGAGTAAGAGAAAGAGAGAAAGAGAGAAACAGAGAAACAGAGAAAGAGAGAAAGAGAAAAAGAGTGAAAAAGAGAAAGAGAGACAGAGAGAAAGACTGGGAGAGAGAGAGGGAGAGAGAGAGAGAGAGAGAGAGAGAGAGAGAGAGAGAGAGAGAGAGAGAGAGAGAGAGAGAGAGAGAGAGAGAGAGAGAGAGAGAGAGAGAGAGAGAGAGAGAGAGAGAGAGAGAGAGAGAGAGAGAGAGAGAGAGAGAGAGAGAGAGGGAAGAAAAGAGATTTAAAAAATGCATAAATTTCTATTTATAAAAAAACAAATAAATAATAAGCTATTAAATAAAATAAATGGTGTTGCAACAGTAAACGTTCTTGTTATCGAAATCATTTAATTGAATTTACATTTCTGTTGAGTAAGTTTTTCACTAAACAGCTACAAACAAAAACTAAATACCGACTAGCGATCCTCGACATTGGAAAACTTTGATAATCACACTCTTTAACGCTTCTCTTAATTTTTTTATACCCATATTTTGACAGTTTCGTAGCTCATCGGCCACAAGTATTAAATTGTCTGATACTACAACGTTTTTGTCTAATATCTCCTGAATCAAAAACATTTGAAAACTTTCCTAGAATCATAAAAAATACCAATAAGTAAAATTAAAATATTTTTATAAGCGTTACTTACATCTGCGATGGCTTGATTCACTTCGGCATACATTGTTGATGCAACATTTATAGATCTTGATAACTCAAGCAACTGTACATCTACGCAGTCACCTAAATCTGCCATAATTCCTGCTTTTTTTGAAACAATATCGACCTTAATTTTTATTCCGACATCGATCGTCTAGATCATTTAATAAAGATGAAACAAGTTCCTTTTCATTTTGAGTATCATTCAATGCAATAATCTGTTTTGCGACATAAACCAACTTTTCCAGAGTCAACAATTGTATCATGCAATCTTTCTGCTGTATTGATTAAAAATTCTTTTATGTTTTCATCTTGCTCAAAATATACTCTGGCAGCAAAATTTATTTGATCATTTGTTTTAGATCGTTTAGTTCGTATCTTTGCCAACTCCAATTGCCTCTTAAGACTAGGAAACAACTCATACACAGAATTTGTAATATTGTCACTTGAATTTTTCATCCTTTCTGAAAACTCTGCTAGCATATTATTTCCGGAAAATAAAGAAGGGATGGTATCATTTCGTATAGACTTGTTCCTAAATACTTTGCCAAGTCCATCAATATTAACATCGAGATCGTCGTTTGAAGGATCGGTTAAAGGATCGTTTAAAGGATCATCGTAGTACTTTGGACGTGGCCGGTAAAAGAAATATTTCCAAGATTTACGAATCACATGGTGCAGCCATTGAAATGCATTATAAACGGCATCTGACATACTCTGTATAGCATTATGAACGTTGTGAGATACATTATCAAAGAAATTTCGATGTGCCGTCTTAAAAAATAAAAAAGGTTGGAATAAAAACTTACGAATTTGAATATTTTTATAATTTTCATCTTACTGCAAATCCAGTACACAGCACCAAAACTAATACGAGCTTCATTTGATCGTTGTCCGTTCGCGTCTTATAAATTTTAACGTAATACTTAATTTGGCGATATTTCTAACGATTTTATATGGATTAACTTTGTAAAGTTTATTAAATGGATTAAATCGTAAGAACTAATTAATAATATATTACATATAGTTGATTAGTAAAGTGCATTGGGCTGAGGATAAGGTATTATTTATCTACATTTTTATGGTTTATATTGTATTGATTCATAATGCTTTTAATCAAAGTTCTCGTCCCCATAAATTTTGGGATAGATATAATCAGTTCCTCCTTACCGAGAAAAGACACATCTTTTTTGTTTTTGTCTAACTGAATTGCTACAACCCAGCTAAAGATAGGTAAATGGTTCTTATATGTTTATGAATGGCTCTTATGTACTTAAAATTTTCTTGTTAGTAGTTTGCATCCAACTTTTCACAAATGCGTTAGAACTTATTTTTGCAGCAAGCGAGTTCAATTTGGTCTGTGAAAAACCAAATCATATAACCTGAAATTGCTTAGCGCTCGTTAAATTTCTCGCGAATTGTTTTTAGACCATATACAAATAACTACGCCTTAAACCATTTTCAAGTTTTACTAAGCGGTCATGTGGTCGATACCAATACTAAACAAGTTAGCGTCACAAATTTTTCCATTCCTTAGATTTACTCATATGAATTATAAAGATTTGGCACATTCACAGATTCTAAGAGTACATTCAAAGGGTTAAAGTAACGAAAGTTGCTTTTTTTAGTATTTTAGAGTAATTGTAGAACTAGAACTAAACTAATCAGAGATCTTTTTTAAAACAATTTATTTAAGGCTCTACCTCCAGGGTCGTTGATTGTTCTTCCAAAACTACTCTAGCATTTCTTAAAATGGCATCTTCTATGGTTTGGTCATCTAGAAAGAATGAATAAAAACAATTATTTTTGGTCGGCAAAAAAAAAACAAGAAAACGCAGGCGTGAAAAGATCAATCAAAAACTTCACGATATATGGGAATAAGCGATGAAACGAGATGAATGAAAGTTATTGGCATAGGTTGTGTAACGACAGACCTATTTCGGGTTTTGCTCTAAAACAAGGATATGCATATCTAAAAAAATTCTCTAAAGCCCAAATGATATTTTATTTTAGTTCGGTTCCGACTCATACTCTATACTCTACTCTACCCATACTCTTCACTTTAATAGTGAAGAAAAATCAATTTGTTTATTCATGAATATACCTAAACCATAATTATAATACTTGGGTTCTTGCTAATACAGGTCAATCAACCAATTTTTATTATTTTCTCAGTTAATTGTTTTGTTGCGTCACATGTAATACATGTTTTTATTACATAAATAATAAAAATTAGGTTATGCAAGCTTTTGTCATTATATTATTATACTATAATTTATAAATTACGTAGTTTATATAAAGTAGAATGGTGGTCTGTAGTTATAGTGGAGATTATTTTCTCGTTCGACTAGAATTTTTCGTTGAGATGATACATGGAAATGGTTTGACTAGAATTTTATATGGAGATATTATGGGGAAATCGTAAATTAAATGATTTGTGTGTGATGAAAGTATAGTTAAAAAGAAACAAAAGATAGAGAATCTAGTTATCAATTTGATAGAAATGTGTTATCAGATTATTATGTAAATTTTAATGATAAAGAGAAGTTGATCAATGGTGTTATTGTGTCATAAGTTTTAATTGTGTAAATTTAAATCAATTTAAATCATTTAAATAATAAATGTTGTGCAAGTTTTTGTAATTTTCTGGTTATCAAAAAAATGTATTAACAAATAATTGCGTGCAAAAATATAATGAATTATTATCACCTAAATAAAGAACAATTGATATTATTTGAAGATACTTTTAATATAGGAGTTATGGACTCGGAAGGCGGAAGAATTTTATCGTATTAGTTAATTACATTGTGAAGCCAAATCCTTTTTAATTGATTGATTGATCTAATACTGGATATAAATTTGTGGCTGCATATCATGGAATTGGGATAATTTCGTTTAGTATTTGCCACCTCATAACACGAAGATGGAAAACCTAAAAGTGGTGAATTTAATGCACAAGAAACCGAAGGAACACTAGCTGATAGTTTTGAGTTTGTAATTTTTGAAAAATATAAAGAACAAAGGGAGAAGAAGTTCAAAATGTGGCATCCAGTCGTTTACTTGCTTGTGTTTCATATAGTGAACTGTTAACGTGGTTATAATGAGATGCTAATAATTTACATCGGTTCGAAGTGGATCATCATACATTTTATTAATTTAGGCTTTTCAATTTTGATTTATGTATATTTTGCTTATTACTTCGGTCTGAAAGACCTAATTACTTCGGTCTGAAAGACCTAAGTATAACATTCATGAGCTCAAAGTGAAATTCTTACCCCCACTTTTTTGGCATTTCTCGACGTTTTAGGGCCTACCGATTCTAAAAAAAGCAAAAAAAATGTATGTCTGTCTGTAGGCCGTCCGGCCGTCCGTCACATCCGATGAAATCTAGAAAACCGCTGGACGGATTTGAAAATTTTTTTTCTAAAAATATGTTTACTCAATGGGAAGAGCCGAAAGGACGATGTGTTCGATAACTGTACCGGAAGTGTGTCAAAAAAATCATCAAGTGTGTCAAAACAAGGAAATTTGCATATTTTTTGTCTTAAAAAACGTTCATTTTAAGTGATTGCGAGTAGGAACATTAAATTTGGAGAATTATTATAGAGAATTATGGCATTATAAGTTTGTCAAAAAAAATAATGTCAAGCGTGTCAAAAAATGTTTTCATTGATTTTTTTAGCCAATTTTTTGGGAAAAAAATGTAGCTGTTTTTATGACGTTAATGTAGTTGGAAATGAAATTGGACATGGAAATTTTTGAATTTGTTATTGTTTTTGAAATATTTTTGGAATTTTGAAAAAAGTTTGTATTTTTGATTTTGTAATAATTTTTGCAATATTTTTAGAGTTTTGGAAAAAGTTTTAATTTTTGATTTTGTAAGAATTTTTGGAATATTTTTGGAATTTTGAATTTTAAATTATTGATTTTATTATAATTTTTGGAATTTTGAAAAAATTTTCATTTTTTGATTTTGTAATAATTTTTGGAATTTTTTTAGAATATTGAAAACAGTTTGATTTGATTATAATTTTTACAATATTTTTGGAATTTTGAAAGAAATATGAATTTGTGATTTTGTAATATTTTCTCGAATCGCTAAATTGAAGGTTTTTGTATAGTTTGCTGAAAATGTAAATGAAAATGAAATTGGACATGGACATTTTTGAATTTGTTATAGTTTTTGAATATTTTTGGAATTTGGAAAAGGTTTCAATTTTAGATTTTGTAAGAATTTTTGGAATATTTTTAGAATTTTGAAAAGTTTTAAATTTTTGATTTTATTACAATTTTTATAATTTTGGAAAAAGTTTCAATATTTGATATTGGTATAATTTTTGCAATATTTTTTGAGTTTTGGAAAAAGTTTGAATTTTTTAATTTTTAAAGAATTTTTGGAATATTATTAGAATTTAGAAAAAGTTTAAATTTTTGATTTCAATTTTTGGAATGTTTTTAGAATTTTGAAGAAAAATAGAATTTTTGAATTTTATATATTTTTTTTTTTTAATAAAAAGTGTTGTGTAGTATAAATTACAAAATGTGTCACAACAACACATAGATACCTTTTAAGACCCAGGTCCCACAACAACATGCGTCTTGAGGTATAGGTGGACGCTTTTTTTAAATCTTTATGGATTGAAGGCACTCGAGACTATTGATTCGGGCAAAGCATTCCATTTGTACGATGAACGCACAAAGAAATCCCTTTGCATTCTATTACTATGACAGTGAGTAATCTCGACAGTCCGACCACCAGCACAAACCGATTGACGAGACAAACGGGGAAAAACATATGTCTGAGGCATTATAGACCTGATTTTATCCGAGCACTGCTGGTGACGATATTTATAAAAAACAACGAAATCAGCAACAGTGCGACGATGTTGCAGGGAATCAAGATCCAATGTTAAAACTCGATCACAAACAATTCGTATAGCATGCTTTTGAACAGAGTCCAAAAGAGCTAGGATAGTAACAGATGCAACGCCCTAAACTTGACAACAATATTCCATACATGACGAATATAGGACTTATAAATGTAGAGTAATTGATGCGAAGTAAAATATTTTTTACATCTATTGAGGAGGCCGAGTTTTCTTGACGCGCTCTTTGCCATGGCCGTTATATGATCGTTCCAGAGTAAGTCATTGTATATTGTGACTCCCAATATACGAATGCTTTCACATTCGTCCATTTGGTCGTCACACATATTAATTGAAATATCGTTGGGAAAGTCGGTCTGATTGGAAACAATCAATAGCTGTGTTTTGGTGGAATTAAAATTGACCAAATTTTTGTCACCCCAATCGGCGACTTTTTTTAGATCCTCGTTTACATTTCTGGCAGCGTCTCTCCGGGCGGGATTTAATCGTTCATGCATTTTACCCTTTGAAGATAGGGGGACAAATGACTTGTGCAATGTACTATCATCTGCAAAACTATTTATTGGGTTAATGGTGATTTTCAACAGCTCGTTGATATAAATTAAGAATAAAGTGGGAGATAAAACTGAGCCTTGTGATACACCGGCGTTAATTAATTTGAACTCAGAAATGAAGCGGGATGTATCGGTTGGACAGAAAATTTTGAATCAACTTCACAACTGCGGGATGAAAACCGTACGCAACGAGCTTGTTGATCAAGTTGGCATGCCAGATTCGATCAAATGCTTTTGAGATATCTAATGCGATTACGTACTTTTCACCACCTTTCTCAAGTATGCTATTCCAAAGATGTGCTACATAGCTCAATAGATCGGTTGTTGATCTTTTGTTTCTAAAACCGTATTGGCTGTCAGATATCAAATGGTTGACCTCCAAAAATTTGGATATGTGTGAATTAATATATTGCTCGTATATTTTAGACAGGACTGGGAGTAAGGCTATTGGTCTATAATTTGAAATATCACATTTCGTTCCTTTTTTTGGGACAGGCTGGACATTGACCAACTTCCAGCAGGATGGAAAAATACCAGATTTATAGGATTTATAAAATATTTTGGTGAGAGTCGGTGCAAGTTCTTTTGAAAATGTTTTTAGAATAACAGGAGGAATGTTGTCCAGACCGGAGGCTTTGTTTTTGTTTAACCCCCTTAAAAGTTTTTCGACAGTTTTGGGTTTGAAATGTAATTGTTTCATATTGACTCCTGAAGACTGGATTTGGGGAATTTCTTTAGGAGTTTCTAAAACAGTCGAATTTGAAGCAAAGCGTTCCGTGAACAATGTAGCTTTTCTTGCAGGGTCAGTAACGATTGAGTCACCATCGATGATAGGGGGGATAGAAGATTTAGTACCAGAATTTGAAGAATTAATAGCACTGTAAACACTTTTGTCAGAAATTGACATCCTCGAAAGTTTTGCCGCTTTCGCTCTGTCAATCTCTGCCTTTTCGTTTTCAATTATCTGGTTTGATATTTTGTTGGCCTTTAAATATTGGGATCGATTAACAGAATTCTTTTTATGAATCCAAATATTAAATAGTCTACGTTTGTTTCTAAGAGCCAGTTTGGATGCCTTCGAAAACAAATATTTTTGTTGGGGTTTCATTATTGAAAAGGGAACGAATACCGAATTGAATGGTTTCAGTAAAGTTTTGAGCAGAAACATTTACATCGTCTGTATAAAAACAATGACGATCAAAGGGGAAACCTAGAAAAAAACTTCGGAGACCAATCGTGTCTATTTTTGAAAAGTGAAATATTTTACGGGGTTTGGGAACTCTAGTTTGTAGTAAATCAGTTTTGATAACTGATGTGATTAGATAATGGTCAGAATTTCCAATACTACCCTTATCGACATCGACACTCGTAATATCTGGCATAGATGTGGGATAGAGGTCTAGCAGAAAACTATTGTCACCGCCATTCCGAGGAGTGAAAGTTGGGTTTTTTACAATCTGCGTCAGGTCGTGCGATGCGGCAAATATTTCTGCCTGCCTTCCATTGTTGTCGTCGTCGGTTGTTTTGGAAATTCTAACCACGATTTGTTGTGAACGTTGAAGTCACCGGTAACGATAACCTCACAATATTGAAATTGTGCTCTAATTTCGTCCACAACATTAGTCAAGTCATTAAAAAAATTGGGACTATGTTTGTTTTGGGACCGGTATAGAGCTATTGTGAAAAAAGAGATTTCAGGTAGACAAACCTCCAAATTTGGAAAGCGTTTATACGCAACACTCTCATGAATGTACGCACATACACCTTGATGAAGTTTAAAAGCTGATTCAAGCCTATATTTGGGATTTAGTGTTACGTCATAAGGATAGTTTTCAGAAACTTGTGTTTCTGTAAGAAAAAGAATATGTGGCTTGTCGTGCCCAAGATGATATTGCACGGCGTCCCGGTTGGCATTCAATCCACAAATATTTTGGATGTGTATTTTGAATTTTTTATCAAATGTTATCATTTGATAAAAATATAATTTTATAAATAGGTTACTAAACAATAAATCCTATCATATAACAACATAGGCCCATATTTCATGATAGGATGTAAGAAATAATAATGTGAAAATAAAATTTCTAAAATATTCGAAATGTTACTGCCACATGAGTCCTCTCTAGTGTGTTCCCACTAGGGGTGCTAATAAGGGAGCACCTTCCCGCAACCCGGGCAGCTAAGCCAAGGTCCCCGTTCCCGCTAGACATGACAACAGGTTTACGGTTTGCAATAGCAGGCCAGAGCCTACCTCGGGTTCGCCAGGTCCCGTATCACGGTCTAATCAGACCAGTGACCCCTGACGTAATATACATATTTTTGAAAAAGTTTCAATTTTTGATTTTGTAAGAAGTTTTGGAATTTTAAAAAATTTTAAATTTTTGATTTTATTATAATTTTTATAATTTTGGAAGAAGTTACAATTTTTGATTTTGTTATGATTTTTGCAATATTTTTAGAATTTTTGAAAAAAGTTTTAATTTGTGATTTTGTAATAATTTTTGAAATATTTTTAGAATTTTGTTTGAAAAAAGTTTGAATTTTTTATTTTACAATATTTTTGGAATTTTGAATGAAATATGAATTTGTGATTTTGAAATATTTTCTCGAAACGCTAAATTGCGAGGTTTTGAGTAGTTTGCTAATTGTATAATCTTTTCACTAAATTATGTTAATATATGATCTGTTATAATTTTCCAACAACGTATTGATGTTTCGTATTAATTTTGTAATACATATTTAAACAGAGATAGAAAATACTTGTACTATAACAAAAAGTTATGTTTGATATACATCGCTGCCCAAAACTAAAAACCGTGTCCTCAGAAAAGTTTTTTGCCGAAAACTATATCAAAATCCTTAACCCAGACCGAAGTCTTGATATCTCAGGGCTGTGAAATTTCAGCCCCTCCATATTTTTAATTTTTGATTTTGTAAGAATTTTTTAAATATTTTTAGAATTTTGAAAAATTTTTAATTTTATTATAATTTTTGGAATTTTGAAAAAATTTTCAATTTTTGATTTTGTAGTAATTTTTGAAATATTTTTAAGAATTTTGGAAAAGTTTGAATTTTTAAGAATTTTTGGATTATTATTGGAATTTAGAAAAAGTTTAAATATTTGATTTCATTTCAATTTTTGGGAATATTTTTTGAATTTTGAAAAAAGTTTAATTTTTGATTTTGTAAAAATTTTTGGAATATTTTTAGAATTTTGAAAAATTTTAAATTTTTGGTTTTATTATAAATGTGGAAAAAGTTTCGATTTTTGATATTGTTATAATTTTTGCAATATTTTTATCATTATGGTAAAAACTTGAATTTTTGAATTTTAAAGATTTTTTGGAGTATTATTAGAATATAGAAAAAGTTTTAATTTTTGATTTTGTAAGAATTTTTTGAATATTTTTAGAATTTTGAAAAATTTAGTATTTTTAATTTTATTATAGTTTTAGGAATTTTGAAAAAAATTTTCAATCTTTGATTTTGTAAGAATTTTTGAAATATTTTTAGAATTTTGGAAAAGTTTGAATTTTTAAGAATTTTTGGAATATTATCGGCATTTAGAAAAAGTTTAAATATTTGATTTTATTCCAATTTTTCGGATATATTTTTGGAATAATGAAAAAAGTTTGATTTTATTTAATTTAGCTTTTAGCTAATTTTTTTATTTTTGGAATTTTGATTATAATTTTCCGACAACGTTATTATGTTTCGTGTTAGTTTTGTAATAAATTTTTAAACAGAGATAAAAAATACTTGTACTTTAACAAAGAGTTATGTTTGATATACATCGCCCAAAACTAAAAACCATGTCCTCATAAAAGTTTTTTGCTGAAACCTATATCAAAATCCTTAACCCAGACCGAAGTCTTGATATCTCAGAGCTGTGAGATTTCAGCCCCTCCATATTTTATTAATTGTATTTATACGTGCGTGTTTGTTTTAGAAAGCAGCTTCGAAGAAAACGAAAGCGTTGAAAAATTCTAAAATTCTAATTTTTTATCATTTTTTCGAACTTCAGTAATAATTTTTGACTTGAAAACTTCTTTAGCCGCGTTATGAAATTTCGTATGGAGTAAAAGTTTCAAGTCATCAAGTTTTACATGCATTTTGGAAGAACAAAATTATATTTTTCTATTTTGCGTCTAAAATAAAGTCATTTCGATACCCAACTGCGTATCGAAATGGCCTTCATTACGATAGGCAAAGTTTTGTTTTTCAAGGTTGGTCACATTGGTCATACAAACGTCAGTGAAAATTAAAACGAATAATTATATAAATAAAAATAAAAAGAATATCTAAATTAGTGTTAAATATTTTGATTAACTATAACTATAAAATAATTAGTAATAATAACAAGATTTCAAATTGACTATTTTTTAATAAAATACACATTTTTTAAAATTTCAAGACAAAAAATGTAAAATAGAAAATATAGTATAAAAAACTCGTTTCATAAGACGTTTTATCGCACTTATCCTTTAGAAAACTCCCCGCTGCGCGGGTCGTTTTTTAAACAGATTGCGTGCGATAAAATCGTCGATTATGAAACTAGTTCCTTAATATACTATTTTTAAATCATGTCTATCTATCTATATTTTTTAAATTAAATCTATCTATCGTAGGCGTTTCAAATTGGCTTGTGGATATCGTGCTCGACTGATGTTCTGTAGGTAGTGAATTCAACTCCTGGTGTGGTAAATATTTTTTTATTGTTTTTTTTAATTTTTATTAAATAATTTATATTTTTTATTTAGCGTATGGTTTTTTTTGTGACACATTTAAAATTAAACTTAAAAAATAGGTAGACTCTTCTATGAAATCTACCTAAAACAAAACATGGATACACATTAAATGAACTTACAATCGATTTGATTGCGCGTCTTTTAAGTAAAAATTAAAAAGTAAAATATTGGAGCATTGGGCAGTACATTTGAACATTAGATGTTTACATCGAGCGAGTCTATCCATGCTACTACATCGGGAGTTGCCAAATGGATATCTGAGATGTTGCCATTGTAACGTCGAATTGGACACACAGTTGCAATGTGTTTTATAGTTTGTTGTGAAGCGCCGCAGTCACACTCAGGGGACTCTGAAATGCCCCACTTGTAGAAAGAATCAGCACAACGTCCATGATTCGTTCTTATTCGGTTTAATGTGGTTCAGGTATGACGTGGTAAATCGAAACCAGGTTGGGTAGAAGTCGGGTTAGTAATAGAAAGGCCAGTTGTGTTATAATGTTGTTATAATTTATATTAAATACCTTTTTATAAAAATTATTTTTTTTATTTATGATTTCATAAAAATAATAAAAATTTCTTTATACGAATTTCTTTATAGAAATTTCATCATCTTCAACGAATATGTTGTCAATTTGGAATTGTATATAATGCATGTTTCTAAAATTAAGTGAAAACTTAATACTTGTAACTTGATACTTGATAACATCGATTATATCGATTTTAAGCTCACAATTACGAGACGAAAATTGCGTAAATTCTATACAAAGAAGCATAGCTTATATATTATTAAACATGGATGGCAATCATGATAAATAAAATAATTAAAAATGGTGGCACTTAGCCGATAGTGATTTGCAAACGGCAACAATGCGCATTAATACCAATGAACTTGCCTACCTTTCCGCAGGAAGATTTGTAAAATTTAAACTTGTTGATCTATGGGTGTGACAACCACGCGTACTTTAGTCCCTGCTATTGGCATATGAGTTATCTTGAGATATCGTATACCACTGGCAATAGCAATGCAATTTAATTAGCCAAAGTGATATCTTAGGTGTGCTGGTGGATGAAGTATTTTCAATCAACTAAACGATATCATCCCTTACTCTAAGTTATGGAATATTCTTTGATGATACACTATTTTTTTAAAATAAAATGTGTTTGGTAGTAGAAATTACAAGGTGAGTCACAACAACACATGAAAACTTTTAAGAACAAGGTCCCACAACAACATGCTTTCTAAGGTGTTGATAGACGCAAATTTTTATATTTTGGTCTATATTTAAAAAAATTCTACTTAAAGCCGTATTTTTCATTTATCAAAGGCTATTTATAAACTAAAAATAAACCAAATTAAAAAGGGTCGAGTCAAAATGTCGCAAAATTTTGCTGAACTTGACTGAAATTGCTTTTTAAAAAGTACATTTAATAATAAAATATTTGATATTTAACATAAAAAAAATCTGAATCTAAAAATCGCCATTTTTATAATTTTCCTTCAGAACAAAAAAAACTGATTCCCGACAGTCATATGCACAACGAATTTTATCTCTAAAACAAAAAATGATGCTAGTCCTAAGCTTTCACAAGTTGTTAGATATAAAATAAGCTTCAATTTAGTTTAAAAAAACAAAAAAAAAAAAAAGGCTACGCCATCTTTTTTTCAATTACACCATTTTTTCTTATGTTACACCGTTAAAAATTATTTCAAAAAATTTACAGTGTACATTTTTAAAAACTTTGTTCTAATACCTATTCAACGACATATCATTTATGAAAATCGATTGAGTAGTTTTTCTACAATCGCTCGTCAAAATGCACTCACATCACAAAATAACAAAAATTGAGGGACACCCTGTGAAGACCCCTGGTCGAAAAAAAAATTCTAAGAGAACTTGTATTTTTTATTTATCAAAGACTATCTATAAACAAAAAATAATCAAAATTAAAAGGGGTCAAGTCAAAACGTTGTTGAATCTTCGTGAAATTGCTCATATATACATATTTTTATTCTATTTACACTACAAAATTCTATGTTTTTATTCTATTTGATCTATAAAGTTCCTAAAATCATTAAATAACACATCTTTAAAGGTTTATTGTTTTTATGCATTTCGCTTCTAGCAGGCTCATAACTAAAGAGTATTTTGTAATAAACAAAATCAAATTTAAAAATTTTATTATTATTTCTAAAATAAAAACAACAGTTTTGATTTAGTTTTTGGATGGGGATGTCGTTACGTAAATTTCTGATATATTTTAAGACAACGTAAATTATTTTATGTAAATAAATATTTTTTTTTTCTTAATAAACAGATGAAATAATTTTTTTTTTAAATATCTTAACACCAACTGTTTGTTACCATACTATTTAAAAAGAATATATGAATATTATATATATATATATATATATATATATATATATATATATATATATATATATATATATATATATATATATATATATATATATATATATATATATATATATATATATATATATATATATATATATATATATATATATATATATATATATATATATATATATATATATATATATATATATATATATATATATATAAAATAGACTGGTCGTTAAAAACTAAATTTTCCGAGACGCCCCCTAGAAAAATTCTTTGTGGTCAAAAAACCACAACGGCATTATTTTTTTTTTTTAAAATCAAAAGAACACGTGCCGCAAAATCGTTGAAGTTGATTTTTTGAAAAATTCGTAGATTTTTTCAAATATCTCATAAAATATTCAGATGTCAAAAAAAATCACATAACCATTTTTGTAGGAAATTTAGTTTTCTACAAAAAAAGTCCAAGTCATTTTTACCCGAAAACGTATAGTTCTCATGATATTTTGAAAATGAACTTGTAAGTTTTCGTAATTTTTAAAAAACATTAAAAATAAAGATGACGAAAAAGTCCTAATTTTCTTCTTATGCTATAGAATGAAATGTATAAAAAAATATTCGTGACAAAAAAAATCAAAATTAGTACTTTTTCGCCGAAATTTTCATCATTTGGTTTTACGAGTTTCGAAAAATTTCAAGTTTTATTTCAAAATATCATCAGAAATATAGGTTTTAGGAAAAAAATGACTTGAGTCTTTTTTGTAGAGAAATAAATTTCCTACAAAAATGGTTATGTGATTTTTTTTGACATCTGCATATTTTATGAGATATTAACAATTTTATCAAAAAATAAACTTCGATGATTTTGCGGCACGTGTTCTTTTGACTTAAAAAAAAAAAAAATAATGCCGTTGTGGTTTTTTGACCACAAAGAATTTTTCTAGGGGGCGTCTCGCAAAATTTAGTTTTTAACGACCAGTCTAATATATATATATATATATATATATATATATATATATATATATATATATATATATATATATATATATATATATATATATATATATATATATATATATATATATATATATATATATATATATATATATATATATATATATATATATATATATATATATATATATATATATATATATATATATATATATATATATATATATATATATATATATATATATTAGGCATGACCAGATATGTATGAACAATTTTCAAACCATCTTTTTCTTCGCTCCCACCGGCTAATTATGTTCCATTTGACTCGAATATGAATTATATCAAGTTTTATTGAAATCGGAAAATAATTACCCACCGCGCAGTGGCGTCGAAGATAAGAAAATTAGCAGAATAGTAGGATTTTTTATTTTTATCAGATATAATTATCTTAAAACATAATATATCTCATAATTTTGATTATTTTTATTAAAAGCTAATTAATTAACGATTCTAACGAGCCTAAGTATGTAGAAATCGATCTTAGAAAAGCGATTTTTCTTAATTTTTCTTCTTACATATACGAAAATTCACTAATTCATAATAATCTTTTTTCAAAGAAAAAAATTAATTTTATGGTTAAATTTATAATAATTTTTCATTCAAAAGCAACATTTTTCCAAAAGAAATCAATAAATTAAATTAGATTAATTGTATAATGGGTATTTGCATCTGTAGTTTTCAACCACCTGAATGGTGTATTGTGTACCTTCCTCGTCTTTAGTTAGACTGCTGTTGTATTCCGTGTCATCAACTTAACACCGAGTTCAGCGGTATCATTAACAACATGCAAACTTTGGCAAAACAACGTGGCTTTGACGAAATCTTCATACCGATGGGTCATGTAGCAAAAAATCAATACAAATTCTAAATCGATTAAAAAACTCTGAGTTTTTTCTGTGACAAAATCACTAATGTTCTTATTAGCAACAAGTTGCATATGTTTGACTGCGTTAAAATCTTTTTTGCGAGTTTAGGATGCGATGGGAATGTCTCGTGCTGGGACCTCAAGGTTTTTAACCATTTTTCGTTTTTCATCAAACGAAATCTCTGGGTCGAAAAAAGCCAAGCCAATATTTGCTTCCGTTAAATAGTGAAGATGATAACAAATTGTGTTCAACATTTCTTCTGAAACTCTTTGGTTAATTTTGATGAAATCCAAATCCTGATATGCGGCTGCTGTTCCATCTATTCATTTGAACCAAATTTTTACATACAACATAATCAGAAAAATGCAAACGTCTCGAAAAAATGCAAACGGCGTGACTTGTCGGACCTGGGCGTTTAAATTTGTAATTCTCAATGGTTTCGCCAAGAAAAATCAATGTAACTTCCAAAAATTCTTTATATTCGCTGCGTGGGTGTGATTTTTCCAACTGTTCATGACAAAAAATTACTAGAGCATCTTACGAGTGTTTTGGAATTTTGTTTCCCAGTTTTCTGTCCGATATTCCATTTTTGAACATTGTTGGATTAATTTTACCATCGCCCCATGCCTTCTGAAATTTGTTGAACAGATAAACATCGGGTGCTGTGGTCTTTCCAAATTTGAGATCATAAACAGCCCGTAGTTTAATCTGCTATATGTGATGACGACATGGGAATCGAATCAAGTTGTGGCCAATCTTTTTTTCCACCTTTTTCTGGTCCAGCGTTACTTGATATCGTGTCGTAACACATGGCTTCGACTTTCTCAGTAAGATCCCATTCTTCAAGGCATTCATATATCGCTTCGCAATCGATAAGCCGCTCCCTTCTTTGCATTATGGAACCGTTAATAACTTCTCAATATTACCAAATGTTACTATGGTTGGCAAACGATCTACTTTACCATGTCCAGTTAATTCTGCTAGCAATGTATTCAAAAATAAAAATTTGTGTTACTCAAACAAAGTCTAAATCTAACATAAAAATGTATTTTTTCTGAATTTTCGCAGAAATTTTTTTTTTTTTATTTAAGAAGAAATTCGATAAAAACGCTTTCCTAAGATCAATTTCTAGATACTGACTCGTTGGAATCGTAAAGTAATTAGCTTTTCATAAAAAATCGAAATTATGAGATATATTATATTTTAAGATGATTATATCTGATAAACATAAAAAATCCTATTATTCTGCTAATTTTCTTATCTTCGACGCCACTGCGCGGTGGGTAATTATTTTCCGATTTCATTAAAACTGCATACACTTCATTTTCGAGTCAAAAGGTGTTCCTTAGTTAGTCGGTGGGAGGGATGAAAATAACAACTTCATAAGTTAGGTCATGTCTAATATATATATATATATATATATAAATATATATATATATATATATATATATATATATATATATATATATATATATATATATATATATATATATATATATATATATATATATATATATATATATATATATATATATATATATATATATATATGTATATATATATATATATAATATATATATATATATATATTATATTAATACTTTTACATTTTTAATATAAATTTTCCGTAAATAATTCAAAAATAAATTAAGGTCATCTTCATAAATTAACACTAACAAAATTATTTCATTCAATGAATTGACTCTCTTAATGGATGTTCTAGGATGGTTTATTCTAGTTAAGAAATTAGAAAATAAATGGTTTTTAAAACATTATTTTCGTCACTAGGTAGGTACGAAAGTAACTTGTATAGGTTTTTTTATCACAGGTGACGAAAAAGAATTTTTCGATGTAATGAACAAACACCGAAAGTAAATTTTTTAAGTTGGGTAGCAGAAAAAATTTTTTTTCGGCAAACGGCTGCAAAGTATAATTTTACTGCCGCTAGGGAGTTAGTTAAAGTCTTACTTTTTTGACTGCGACTGCAAAAGTAACGCTATTTTTATTTTATACTACGGCAGCTGTAAAGGAGCATTTGTTATTTTTTCAAACAAATTGTATAACTATGACAACATCAAATAAGTTGATTCTCATTGGATTATGATATTTTGAATTATTGTTTGTTACTATGACAATAAAACATAACAAACAATTTCATTGGATAATGAAATTTTGAATTTTTGTATAACTATGTCAACAAAATAGTAACTATTCCAATTGGATTATGAAATTTTGAAGAGGCTGCTTTGATAAAAAAAATTTATTCATACAAATTTAAATGTTTTTTTCTCTTTTTTTGAAGTAATTATGATGATAAAAATTCATATTAATAAAAATTTCATATTTATAAAAAATTTAAACGTTTGCCGAAAAAATAGTGCATTTAATTCGGAGCTAAAGTGACTTTTTGTGTATCGTCTATAATTGTAAAAATAGACTTAACACAAAAAGTACCACTTTAACTCCTAATTAAATAATGTACTATTATTTATACAAATTTAAATGTTTTTTTCTTTTTGTACGTAATTATGACGGCGATAAATCATATTTATACATTTTTGATGTATTACAATTTCATATTTATAAAAATTTAAACATCTCAGCAATAAAGTACTATTAAAACATCTTAAAGTTTCAAATAAATTGCTCGCTTATAACGTCCAAATATTATTCATTATCAGTAATCAGTCAAATAATTAAGTGAAGTAGAAGTTTCAACGTCGAAATTGTCATCGCCGCAACGGCGTAATCGATGGCGTGTCTGCCTAAAGATTCGAACATGGCACTGAAGAGGAAGGTTCAAATTCATCCGAAACACGAATAATAAAGAGTGGATTTTTTCTGAGAAACTTCCTATCATACCTTTGATTGATCTCAAAAATCCCCAATTAATCATTATATTGCTGTCACTGTTCATTGAATGATTTTAATTATAGTAGCTGTTAATGTGTCTATTTTTATTTTTTGTTTATAAAATGTGTTGTGTAGTAGCAATTAATATATGCGTCACAACAACACATAAAAAATTTTTAAGATCAAGGTCCCTCGACAACATGCGTTCTAAGGTGTTGAATGGACGCATATATTTGTTTTTTTTATAGAAGGAATAGCTAAACAATAAATCCTATCACATATAAAATATGACATAGACCAATATTCCATGATAGGATAGAAAAAATAAAAATAAAATAAAAGGTAAGCAGCAAATTTGTTTTACAATTTGCAGGAACAAAACTAAAATGTGGTTGCCAAAAATCCAGCTAGTGGCATATTCCTTGATCATGCGACGCATTTCTTTCTTCAATTATTAAAGCCCATACAAAGTTATATAAAGGCTCGATTCTTCGAGTAAACAATAACGTGGCATCATCAAGGAATACTTCAAGCTCATTGAGGGTGCTACCGTTGACTGAATAGAGTTCATACGCCAGCACTCCTAAGATATCACCTTGGCTAGTGATAAAAATAATAAATTACAAATAAAAAAAATTGATCCCTCCATACGGGTAAAAATCATTTATTGAACGAGACAATTAAAGTCACACTGATATAAAAAAAAAACAAGAAACAGCCGCAATAGCATGAGGACCCTCGCCACGCTTGGAAGATATCCACTGTACACCATTTTGTTCAATGTTGCTTAAAAACTAATCTGTTCCTTTTGGCTTGCATCATAAAAACACTCTAATAAATCATCTATGACACACAGCAATTGCAACGCAAGTTTATGAAAACCTTAGAAAACGACATACATTTATTAAGTTTCATCAAAAACCAACCTCAGTACTTGGTGGTAAAAAAATCTGAAATAAATTAGTTAATTTTCGGTTAAAAATTTAAATTGTAACACCGGACGTAACAATACGTAATGGCGATATATTATTTCACACTTGTTTGTGAAAAAAGTAATCCGATTTATATAATGCGTTCAAGGTTATACTTACAATTTTAACGATTCCAAAACAAAATTTTATCGTCAAAACAAGCTATGGTGTAAACGGATATTCCCTATCAAATTTTGACTCTTATACTCGAGCCATTTATGCACAAATATATAAAACATAAACGAACTAGAAGATTGAATACAACATTCGAAGACCTTAAGCAGTTAAACAGCCAGTATTTAAACCTTTTTCACGTCTACTTGACCTAGAAAATGCTAAGTCCATCTGATCAAAATAAGTCCACAAAAGCAAAAAATTTAAAAGATTTTATATATCATAGCTCTGATTAACCTTTGACACTACAAATACCTTAAAATGGATTATTGAAAAAATTAAGTATAATTCTAAGAATGTACAAAACCTAAATCTATTGCTTACTAATCCCATTAAGAAATGATTTTCGACATGCTTGTTGATAAAAAAAATGTTTATAATTGAGTCATTCACCTGTTTTCTAAAATTCAGTATATTATATTATAAATGTTTGTAAACGAAATTTTCGCTGGCTTGTTATTTATTGTACATGCAGATTTTAGATTGCCACTGATAGTCCCGGGCCGGTGCCGATTTCATGTGATGATTACCACATATTTTATACTTCGTGAGACGCCTGTACTTGATGAGCCCGAAAACTTTTGTTCTGCCATTTTTCTCGATTTGACCGCTTTTTCGTTCGGCAAGCTCCAAAAAATGCCGATTGCCCGGGATCTTGTAATTTTTTTTTTCTTTAACTGTGAGGGTTGGAAATTTGTTTTAGAACACGAGGGTAATCTTGTCCGACCAAAATTTGTCCGTTATTGTGTAGTCCGACAACCCAAACATCCAAAATGTCAGTTGTCGGACTCGACAATAGCAGACACATTTTGGTCGCACAAGCTTACCATCGTGTTCTAAAACAAATTTCCAACCCCTACAAAAAAAATGTGGTAGCAAACTTACAAGATCGCAGGCAATCAGCATTTTTCGGAGGTTGCCGAACGAAAAAGGGACCGATTTGACGAAAATGGCAGAACACAAGTTTTTGGAATCGTCGAGGACAGGCGCCTCACGAAGTATAAAATATGTGGTAATCATCACATGAAAACGCCGAATGCCCAGGGACTATGAGCTATCAATTTAACTCTCAATCTATAGATTGTTTTTTGTTTTATAAACAGTGTTTTTTCAGCAATCCTATTCCACAGACGCCAGTTGTCTAAATTCTGTTGATCGATATGAAAGGACTATGCTTAAAATTCTTTAAAAATTTATTTCAAATTAAGTCACGATGTTCTCTACTTTTTCTATTCTACATCATTTCTATTCTATATTTTTTAATCTTCTAAGTCTATAGTACAAAACTTTATACATTTAGTTAAGAAGATTATTGAAACTAAAAACTAAAACTTTACTAAAAGTTTTCAGTGCACTAATAGTGTTTATTATTTATTATCCTTATATTGTTGACCAACAAATAGTGAATGCAATTGTATTATAATTCTTTGTAATTGTATTATAATTCATATACTGGAAATCAATTATAATTCACTCAAGCAACTGGTGTAACACAAGGGTTAAAAATAATATCGGAACTTTATGTATTAATGAATTGGATTGAAATTATAGTATATATGATGCGTAAGCGTAAGCTTTTCAAATTGAGGTGCTAGCCGAGATTTGCACCCAATTTAGGTCCATATTCGTGCGTCATATACTTTTTTTATTCGTTGTAACCAAAATATTTTAAAAACAATGTGTAATCAAAATCAAACTTAAAAATTTACACAGCTTTTGAAATAAAAATATGTTAAAGAAGTAACCTTTGACAAACATATTTGTTATTTTTTCAAACAAATTGTATAACTATGACAACAAAAAATAGCAAATATTTTGATTGGCTTACGAAATTTTTAATTGAAAGGTTGCTTTGATATAAAATTTTATTTTTTATATAATTTTTACAAATTTAAATGTTTTTTACTGTTTTGGACGTAACTATGACAACAAAATAAAGGGTTAAAACGTGACACTTTACGACCGCAAATAACAAGAACAAAGGAGCATAGTAGCAAAGTAATATATGGAGACGAATAAAACAGTAGATTATGATGCAAGGACGTAAAGCTAAAGTTTTTGAACGTATGTAGTAGTTTGCTAATCGAGGCGCCAGCCGAGATTTGCACCCCCATTAAGTCCAAAATGGCTTACTTCCGTGCATCATATACTATTTTTTATTCGTCGCAAGCAAAATATTTTAAAAAATCTGTTTAATCTAAATCAATATTAAAAATTTTATAAATTTTAAAATAAAAATATGTTGAACAAGTAACCTTTGACCAAAATATTTGTTATTCTTTTTTTCAAACAAATCGTATAACTATGACAACAAAAAAAACAATTATTTTGATTGGATTATGAAATTTTGAATTTTAGCTTGCTTTGATAAAAGTTTTTATTTTTTACTGAATTTAAACAATTGTTTTTTACATTTTTGGACGTAACTATGACAACAAAATATATGGTTTAAAAGTGACACTTCAAGGCCGCAAATCACAGTAATAAAGTAACACTTTTATACGTAGGCGAATAAAAAGATATTTTTTATTCGCCTACATATTAAAGTGTTGCTTTATTACTGTAATTTGCAGCCGTAAAGTGTTACTTTTTAACCTTATATTTTGTAGTCATATTTATACATTATTTTGAAAAAATAACAAATCTTTTGTCAAAGCCCAAAGGTTACTTGTTCAACATATTTTATTTCAAAATTTATGCAAATTTATAATTTTAGTTTAGAGTAAACAATTTTTGAAAAAATATTTTGCTCCCGATGAGTAAAATATAGTATACGACGCACCGACGTAAGCTAATTTGGATTTAATGTCGATTAGCGGGATCGGCTGGCGTCTCGATTTGCAAACTTCACATACGTTCAAAATCTTTAGCATTACGTTCTTGCATCATAATGTTCAGTTTTTGGGGTGTAAAAAGTATTAGGTAGAACAATTTTTTTTAAATATTTTGCTTGCGGCGAATAAAAAATAGTATATGGCGCAAGGACGTAAGTTATTTTGAACTAAATTTGAATGCAAATCTCGGCAAACACCTAGATTTACAAACTCCACATACCTTAGCTTTACGTCCTTGCACCATAATCTATTATTTTGCGGTCCTAATTGTTTTTGCAACTGCAGAAACAGTGCGATGAAAAATCAAAAAATTGTGAATCTCTTTAATAACTTACAAAAATTGTTATAATTGTTATATAATTGTTATAAAAATTGTTATATTGGTTGTGGTTTCTTCACAATATAAAAAATGTTTTTTTATAAAATTACGGCTTTATTTTGATGACTTTAAACTACCATGAGACAAACCACAGTTAGCGTAGTATCTGCGGATACTAAAAGATGTAAATTTAATTTTTATTATGTTTAACACCCAGGGTAGCGAAATCCGAAACTCGTCCACAGCGTGCTATCTGGGTAGTGCCGACAGAATTTGGTTGGTGTATCGGAGACAAGCAGGGCAAATACTGCTTAGTCAATGACGCCACATCACGGCGAATTATTGCCTTTAGTTGAAACCAATGCGACCCAAGCGTCTGTTCTCCATGTTAGAGGCGGCTGGGAGCGGGCGTCTGTCTTGGATCAATCGGCTCCCCTCCCGACAATTTCGGTTGTGCCTAAGGTTAACACCCTAACACCGGAATAAAACTATTTTGTTAAATTTGGAAATCAGAGAAAGAATAACAGAACCGAATTTAAAAATAGAATTTTACCTGGACGTGAAAAAAGACCAGACTACTGAATCGGAACGTGGAATGTGCGCAGCCTGAGCGCTCCTGCTGCTCTTATAAGTCTAGAAACAGAGGCTGAGAGGTATAGGATGGATATCATAGCCAATAGTGGGAAAACAAGATCTGGATAGTCACTTTTTATACTGTAGTGGTCATCCTTCTCAAAGAGAATTTGAAACTGGTTTTTTTGTAGGTGCTCGCATACAAAAAACCTTGATGAAATCCATCCCGGTCAGTGAGAGGACCTGCTACCTAAGGGTGTGCGGTACATACAACAATATTTCTTTTATTGGGGTGCATGCACCTACAGAAGCTAAGATCGTCGACGAGAAGGTAAGTTTCTACATAGCACTGGGAGAGGTTATGAAACAAACACAATCACGCGACTTCATTATGGTTATTGGGGACTTTAATGGGCAGGTTGGCAGAGATATCTCTTATGGAAGTGTGGTGGGCCCCAACAGCCTGCATTTGAATTCGAATGATAATGGTGAAAGAAGTTCTGGATGTGCTAAAATATGGTTTCACTTTCCAAATTCAGGCATTCCAAAATTCAATCAACGAAACGTTTTAACATCTCATCATAAAGAATGCTGAAACAGAAGAGAGATATCAAAACCATATTGCTGAAACGTTGGAGAAATCAGAAACCATTAATGGAGACGTCGATAAGTCATGGTATTTTCTCAACATCTTTGAGTCTCTGTCTTCACCCTGTCAGCAGTGCGAGAGAAATAACTTGGAAGACCACAAACCATTTCCAGAAGCCATGGATGGATCAAGCATGTCTTGACGCTATTCAATACAAAAGAGATTGCTATCTGAAATGTCTACAAGGACGCAACACTAGTAGGAGAATTATAAACACGCAAGACAAGCCGTTAGCTATGTAGAAGTATGAAGAAAGAATGGTGGAAGAGAAAGTGTGAGGAGATTAAAAGCTTCAATAAGCTTAAAACTGTAAAGAAGGTACCTCAAACTAGATCGACAGCTATTCAAAACGAAGATGGGGCGATAAGTAGACCTTAAAAATATTTTGGATACTTAGGCCGCTTATTTTGAGAAACTTCTCAACTTAAGTGACCAGCAACAACGTTGAACGAAGAGCAAAGCTTATTCGTGCGTCAAAGGTACATGCAGACGAACCCACCAAAGAGGAATTCGAAGAGGCGCTGTCAAAATTAAAATGCAATAAAATACCTGGTATCGACGATATAACATCCGAAATGATTGTACATGGTGGTGAAACTCTATCTTTAAGATTGTTTGAACTTATTCAAATGATCTGGAGGACTAAAACAATGCCACAGGACTGGAACTCAGCTATGCTGATACCAATCCATAAAAAAGGTAATCGCTTATAATGTGCAATAAGTTTGTCAAAAAAATGTTGTCAAGTGTGTCAAAAGAATGATTTTCATTTTTTTTTTACTCAATTTTTTGGGAAAAAATAAAATTAATTATTTGTATGACATGAAATTTTATTATTATTATTAAGAATTATGGCATTTTAAGTTTGTCAAAAAATGCTGTTAAGTGTGTAAAAAGAAACATTTTTATTTATTTTTTACCCAATTTTTTGGAAAAAAATAAAACTAATTATTTGTATGACATGAAATTATATTATTATTATTGAGAATTATGGCATTATAGTTTGTCAAAAAAATAATGTCAAGCGTGTCAAAAAATGACTTCATTTATTTTTTTAGTCAATTTTTTGGAAAAAAAAAATTAGCTGTTTTTATGACGTAAATGTAATTGAACATGAAATTGGACATGGAAATTTTTGAATTGGTTATAGTTTTTGAAATATTTTTGGAGTTTTGAAAAAATTTTGTATTTTGTAATAGTTTTTGCAATATATTTATAATTTTGGAAAAAGTTTTAATTTTTGATATTGTTATAATCTTTGTAATATTTTTAGAATTTTGAAAAAAATAGAATTTTTGAATTTTATATATATATTTAGAATTTTGAAAAAAGTTTCAATTTTTGATTTTGTAAGAATTTTGGGAATATTTTTGGAATTTTGAAAAATTTTAAATTTTTGATTTTATTATAATTTTTATAATTTTGGAAAAAACTACAATTTTTGATATTGTTATAATTTTTGCAATATTTTTATAATTTTTGAAAACAGTTTTAATCTTTGATTTTGTAATAATTTTTGAAATATTTTTAGAATTTTGTTTGAAAATAGTTTTAATTTTTGATTTTATTTAATTTTTACAATATTTTTGGAATTTTGAAAGAAATATTAATATGTGATTTTGAAATATTTTCTCAAAACACTAAATGGAGAGGTTTTGAGTAGTAGTCCCTGTGCCTTCACCTACATAATTTTGTGATTACCACATATTTTATACTTCGTGATGCGCCTGTCCTTGACGAGCTCGAAAACATTTGCTCTGCGATTTTTTTTTAAATCGGCCGCTTTTGCTTTACGCAAGCTCCGAAAAATGCCGACTGCCCGGGATCTTGTAAATTTTTGTTGTTTTTAACTATGGGGGTTGGAAATTTGATTTAGAACACAAGGGTAACCTTGTCCGACAAAAATTTGTCTGCTATTGTCTAGTCCGACAACCCAAACATCTAAAATGTCAGTTGTCGGACTCGACAATAGCAAACACATTTTGATCGGACAAGCTTACCCTCGTATTCTAAAACAAATTTCCAACCTCCACAGTCAAAAAAAAAATTAATGTGGTAGCAAATTTACAAGATCGCGTGCAATCGGCATTTTTCGGAGCTTGCCTAACGCAAAAACGGCCGATTTGAGAAAAATCATAGAACAAATGTTTTCAGGCTCGTCAAGGGCAGGCGCATCTCAAAGTATAAAATATGTGGTAATTACAAAATTATGTAGGTGAAGGCCCAGGGACTATAGTTTGCTGATTGTATAATCTTTTCACTAAATTATGTTAATTTGTGATCTGTGGTAATTTTCCGACAACGTATTGATGTTTCGTGTTAGTTTTGTAATACATATCTAAACAGAGATAAAAAATACATGTACTTTAACAAAAACTTATGTTTGATATACATCGCTGCCCAAAACTAAAAACGATGTCCTCATAAAAGTTTTATGCTGAAAACTTTATCAAAATCCTCAGCCCAAACCGAAGTCTTGATATCTCAGAGCTTGAGATTTCAGCCCCTCCATATTTTAGAATTGTGTTTACTTTAAATTTTTTTTCCTGCGAATAATTTGATAGCGCTCTACAAAAAACCAAATTAAACGAAAACAAAGAATAGTAATATTGTCAAGTCATCATCATCAAGAATAGTAATTCTATTCGAAATTCTATTTTAATTTTTTACCGATATTTAACTTAAAACAAAGTTTAAGGTCATCTGTTATATAATTAGTTATGTGAATACAAACCCTTAGACCTTAGTTATCTCATTACGTATCTGTATATAAAACCGTTAAGCTAGTTAATATTAATCATGGTAAAATATAGAAATGTAAAAAACCAAAAATGTAAATCAGTTGATTAGTTCGATCTGAGAGTTAGAATCGAAACCAACTTAAATAAAAATAAAATTAAAACTGAATTTTGATTTTTCAGTATAATAAATTAATAAACTGTGTTCAGAAAGTAAGCAAGGAATATTTCACAACATTGTTGGTGACAGCGGTGGAATTCAAACCCACGTCCCTAAAGTGACTGGTGAATTTAATTAATTATTTTCGGGGAGCAATGAATCTTAAAGAATATGCAAGAGTGATTGGGCAAATCGAAAGCGGACGATAATGTCGGTCACAGCAACAGCTTTCATAGTATTTTTGTTGATTTCTAGTGTCAAGAGATGTTCTCTACTTTCATCTCGACAGAGTCAAGACCATCCTCCTTAGACCTTGGGGAGCAAGGAATAGATTTGTTTTCCGAATCAAATGTTTCTCAACCATAACTTGCGGTAGTACTACCTCAACCCAGTTGACAATATGTTTTAATGGTAATTTAATACAATGTTGCCAGGTTTGAAGTGAATTCCTTCAATTTAAATTTTGTGAAACCATTGTTTTGACATTGGGTAACAAAAAGTTCTTCTACCGCACTCAGACTTTGTGTACTAGCACAAAATAGAGATACTCCACCATGGCTACCATAAGAGTTATAGTTGTCGAGTTTAAAGTGTGATGTGCATCTGCGTTGCCTTAGAGTTATATATGACACGTTTCACTTTTCTGTAGAGCATTATATTTTAATTGATAATAGTGTTGGACAACTAGAATTTTGAACCGAATTTTTTCCTATTAGAGTATTTGTGCCAAGTTTAAAGTTCTGGGTCTGTTTTCATATTCATCTACGACTTTTTTAAAATATTTCTCCATTATTTATGGGTTAGTAGTGATTTTGAAATTTTCTACAACAACGTCGCTCTGTTGCTAGCGTCGTAATTATTTATGACTCAAATCATATCATATCATATAATCAGAACTTACATCTAAAAAGATTTGAAGGACTAGGATTCACCAGTGCATATAGTTGTGGAACACATTTATGTGATGTTGAGAATATCTACTCCATAAATCTTTGTTAGTAAACATTTTTAAAACCCACCACATAAAATATGTATTTTGTCTCTGAGAAGTCGAAATCAAATTCATTTAATTGTAAATTAAAATTCGATTAAATATAATCGGACTAAACGATTTAAAAAAATACGAAAACTATTTAAAGTTCTTCAACTTTTTTGTAGGTAAGTAAAAATTATTAGTTAGTTATTAGCCCTCTTAATCAAAAATTTGTCACAAATATTTTTAATGGTGTTTGAGCTATTCTTTCTCTCGATTCTCCAATATTTTTTAATGTACACCCTAAACTTAATACTGAAAATAAGTTTTTAATTATTTTCACATAATAAGGATTTATTAAATGATATTTATTCACCTTCCAGAACAGTCAAGAATTATGTACGTATTATAATATCTAATTTTATAACATTTATTTCACTGACTGTACCTCTTAAAAACAATATATATAAAACCTTTAATCCGTGTAAATAGAGAAAGATATTGGTTTTTATAAATAATCGAAGACAAATCAGCAGATCAAGCATTATAGTATTAATACTCAGTTGAATTTATATCATCTTACTATGAAGTCACTTTTAATTTTTGTATTTTTAATTGGGTGTGTAAGGGTAAGATATCAAATTATATTTTTAACGTTTTGTTATATTTAATCTATTGTTCTGCCATTGTCACATAGTCCTCGGACACTCTTTGGGACCGTATGGCTCACACCAGTGATAAAGTAATTTATGCACTCAGAGATGCACTGTATGCAGTAATAGATGGTTTATACAAAGCGTGCAAGGGAGCGTTTGACGCAATCTATAATCCCAAACCACAAAAGCACAACCATCATAAAGATAAAAATCAGGGTCATAAATTTACTTTTGGTGATATGTTTGTGAATTTCGATGATGACATAGATACTAATCCCGAAGAGATAGCAGATAAACTAAAAACAGGATATCATTTTTACGATCCCTTAGATTCGTTTAATGAGTTTGTCACTAGCATAAACCGCACCTCTAATAACATAACACAATCATTATATAATATAGCACCAGATTTAGGGAACCAGCTTGGATATAGTAACGCAACAATGCGTTTAATATTAGACAATTTATCAAAAAACCCAAATGATTTCAAACGTTTTAAACGATATGCACCCTTTAAGCCACAGAAAATCAATTTAACAACAACAATTGGAGCATCAAAAACAACAACAGCAGTAGCAGAAACAACGCCAATCCTCTTGGTAGAAACCCAATTGCAACAACCCGAATTGCAACAACGTGAAAGCCCAATTGTTACCACGTCAATTGCTACCACTCAAATTATAAACACATCAATAGAATCCGCTCCTATTGCAACCACTCCAATTGCAACCACTCCAATTACAACTACGTCAATTGAAACTACTCCAATTATCACAACCACTAATGTAACAGCAACAAAAACAGTGGTGGTTGAGAATGATAACAAAATCAAAGGTTTTCTTTCTCAAATCAAAGAACAATTAAACAATACAATTACAAGTGCTACGAGAATTATTAATGAAACAAATATTACTTTGGTTAAAACTGATAACGACAGTTCCGATATAGAACAAATAGTTCAAGATTTACTAAAAGGTGTGGACAGTCCATGCAAAACAGAAGTTGAAAATGAAATCAAACAAATTAAAGAAACCGCTACTACTTCCCTATTTCTTTGTATTTACAATGAGGTTCAACATATATCAGGAGCTGCTAATTTAGCATCAACCATATTGCAAGATGTAAATCAGGCTATTGCAGAGGTACAAAAATTATTTGTTTTTGTTATTGTTTAAGCTTTTTATGATTTTCTAATTTCAGAGAAATTTTGAAATGACATTAATTCAAAGTATTGTAGAAAAATTTGATACAATTAAATATCGGTTGACACCGATACAAAAAAATTATTCAACTTGTCGGAATGAATGTATGCTAAAGCTTCATAAATCTTCATCCGCCATAGCTTTAAAAATATTCGAATGTCGAGCATTATCTGATTCTTAAGCTCTTATTTTTAAGAGAAATTCATATTTATGTTTAAGCGTTAAAATAGAAGAATCAATATATTATTTATTTAAATGTTATTATTAGTTTATAATAAATGTTGATATAAAGTTGTTTTGAATCAGTTTTAGGATGTGTGGATGAGAGTTTGTGGATGTACTTTCTAAGCATAAGCATTTCTTAAGTTTAGTTGGATTTGCAACCGTTTTCTTTAAGTCGACCAGAAAAATTTTAAGTTTTTGTCAATTTCAGACCGAATCATTCAGAATCTGAAAACTTTTTCAACAGACTAAAAACTTTATGATCCAAACTCACAGAAATATAATTTTGACTCACATTCTCAGAATTTTAAGTTCTTTAAACAATTGTGTTCTAGAAGATAACCTCCTACACAAACGCTGATCGACTTGAATTGGTTGTACATCTAATCTGGTGTGTTGAATATATAATATATAAACCAACCAATATATAAACCAACTACTTGTACATATTTCCTATTAGCAAGATGGTAAGTGACTGTTTGAAGAAACGAGTCGTCTCTGTATAACATTAAAAGAAAAATTTGTATCAAAACATAGATTTATGTTATATTTTTTTTATAAAAATTTTGGGAAAAGACTGTTATGTTAAAATTGCAATTAGTTTTGAGTACATGTATATCGGCAAAACAAGACTTTTATTTAGAAATGTATTACAAAACTAACACGATAAAAATGAACGATAGGACTTAAATTTATTAAAGCTTCAAACAATATTTATTTTGCAGACCCCACTCTACATTCCTTAATTTTCCCAAAAGTTTGTAGAACAGCAAACAATTATTCGGAAGATCAGTGGGACATTGAAAAATTCCAAAACAAAGCTTATGCACAAGCTTCTGCAATTTAGTTTTTGGTAGAAAACTGATATGGTGTAATTGTTTTTAGTTTCGTATGACAAAAATAATGTTTAATAATGTTTAATTATATGTCTTATAACTATTAAATAATGTTTAATAATTATATGACAACAATAATGCTTTATACTGAAGGATCTAAATGTCAGAAATGGTTTAAATTCTGATTTTAATTATTCTGTTTTGACGACTAACTTAAAGCTTATAAAACAAAATTAAAAATAACTAAAATAATAAAAATAGAAAAAAAAACAAATTAATACTTACCAAAGAAGGTTTTCAAGAAACCCGTTTGCCAAAAGCTATCAAAACTAGGAACGAATACACAGAGGCGTAGCTAGGGGGGGGGGCGGGGGGGGCGGTCCGCCCCGAACGTAAAAAACTTAAACAAACTATCACAATGTTTTCAACGATAAATCACTTCGAAACCGTTTTGGGGTGACACCCGAACGTAAACAACTTAAACAAACTATCACAATGTTTTCAATGATAAATCACTTCGAAACCGTTTTGGGGTGACACCCGAACGTAAAAAACACAAACAAACCATCACAATGTTTTCAACGATAAATCACTTCGAAACCGTTTTGGGGTGACACCCGAACGTAAACAACTTAAACAAACCATCACAATGTTTTCAATGATAAATCACTTCGAAACCGTTTTGGGGTGACACCCGAACGTAAACAACTTAAACAAACCATCACAATGTTTTCAACGATAAATCACTTCGAAACCGTTTTGGGGTGACACCCGAACGTAAACAACTTAAACAAACCATCACAATGTTTTCAATGATAAATCACTTCGAAACCGTTTTGGGGTGACACCCGAACGTAAAAAACATAAACAAACCTGTACAATGTTTTCAACGATAAATCACTTCGAAACCGTTTTGGGGTGACACCCGAACGTAAACAACTTAAACAAACCATCACAATGTTTTCAACGATAAATCACTTCGAAACCGTTTTGGGGTGACACCCGAACGTAAAAAACTTAAACAAACCATCACATGTTTTCAACGATAAATCACTTCGAAACCGTTTTGGGGTGACACCCGAACGTAAAAAATTTAAATAAACCATCACATGCTTTCAACGATAAATCACTTAGAAACCATTTTAACCAGGTTATCCATATAATTTTAATTTATAAATTGTGATAACTTATAAATGTGTCCTATAAATGTGTTATTGGTTCAAAAAGAATCTATTCTACTTTTTAAAATTTTTGAGTTATTACGTGAAATAAAATTTTAACAATATTAATCGAATCAACATGTTGAGCATTGAATCCCATCATCACAATTACTCAATAGCTTTGAATATTCCTATAGATAGCATATTGACCGTTTTTTACGATATATTATTTAGTATGCAAGCATGATTATTTAATGACCAGCAGCCAAATTCTGTAACTGTGAAGCGGTGAAGTGATAAGTTTTTTAATGAAAAGTAACGAAGAAATTTTTAACACTTCACCGCTTCACAGTTACAGAATTTGGCTGCAGGTCTGAAAACACATATGCTGAATAATGTATAGGAAAAGTGGTTTACGTCGATAATGTGGCACCCTTTGTCGATAGGGTGGCACCCTTGAGTTACAATGTCTCTATTCCAAAATTATTTCTAAAATATCCGCTTAACCTTACTACCTAATATATGTTTTACATTTCAAACAAATTAATTGCAAACACCTAAGGAAACTAACAAACAATCAAATTACCGTGTTTGTAAATGATCTCAAAATAATTTTTTTTCCTTTATCTTGAAACTCAAAGAATAAATTGAAATAGATCGTTTTTCAATGGACACAAAAATAATTACTGTAGAATAAAATGGCAGTTATGCAATTACTGCAGTTTTGCAAATTTTTGTAGGTTGATACATACTCATACTGTTTGTTTTCAGTTTTATATATTTATATATTTGAATTAAATGAAAGTTTATCATTTAAAATTACGTTTTGTTGGGTTTTAAATCCCTTGGAAATTTCAAACTCATCAAGTGATTCTTTTAAAGATCCTTGGCTACATAAATGTAAAGCCTTCAATTTTTTTTTAAAAGTGGTGTAGCTATTGTTATTAACTATGTAAATGGTTTGCAAAAATAAACTTTAAATTTTGTTTATTTTTCTTCTTAGGCAGGTATTCCTTAAATCAGTCTTTAAAACATTTTCCGGTTTTCCCGATGTAAAATTTTTCACAAAAATCACATTCAATTTTGTAAATTATTGAGCATGATTCTAATTGGATATTTAATTTTGGTTTCAATTCTTTATATAAAATATCTTTTAGGATTTCATACTTATATTTTTTTAAATAGTTCCTTATAATATTAGGCTATGATTTGTATATTTGTATATTTGATAAAATAAATATTATTTAATATAAGTTGTTACAAGGAAATTTAAATAAATTAATTTTCTTGGCGGTGTATTTAGTCGTTAACACAGTGTACTTATTATGAACTATGTACCTATTATGTATCCTACAAATATATTTAGAATTAATGCTTTGCTGATACATATACTATAATTAAAAATATTTTTTTAGATTTCGTTTAGCAAATATCCCAAAAAATAAATATGCCACGAGGAGTTTATACTTTTTAAAGAAAAAGTTGGTTCCAGCAGAGAAAGACCAAATCTATAAATATGTTACAAAACCCGATGATATCCAAGGTTCATCAAAAGAAACTGATTCTTCGGAAAGTATTAGCAACAATACAGAATTAATAATGATAACCTATGATGACGAATTAGAAAGGAATAATGAAAATGACAGTGATAATGCCGCTAATGCTTCTACTATCGAAGACAGTATTTGCAAGGGTGAATCACTTCAGGACTTAAGAGATGTATCACATTGGAATATAATCGTCTCTGGTAATGTTCGCATTGAAATCATAAAAAAAGAAAGTGAACATTTTCAAAATAGAGAAGGGTCGTTTGTTACTGTATCTAGACACGGGTTAGACATAAAAGGTGATGTTCGTCATCTTTCTAAAGAATGGTTTTATAAAATGATGAATAATGGTGAAAAAATTCTGCGGCCATGGATTGTTTATTCTCCTGTAAATAATAACTTGCGTCCTGTATTGCTTATGTTGTCGTGTATTTGCTGACACCAATAATAATAATACAAAATCAACATTTACTACTGGATATCAGAAGCGGTGGAAACTAAATCCCAAAGTGGCCGAGCATGAAACTTCAAATGAACATCTGGAGAATTTTGAAAAGTGGAAAACTTTGGAAATGAGGTTAAAAATTCATAAAACGATACGAGACGCAGCCTTGCAATTAATATATAATAAAAAACAGAAGTGGAAACATCTTTTATCAAGATTATTGGATATAACTTTGTTTTTATCTAAACAAAACCCAGCATTTCATGGACATGATGAAGGACAAAGTTCTTCGAATATAGGCAATTTCTTAGAACTAACCAAACTATTGTCAAAGTATGATGTAGTGTTAAAAGAACACATTTTGAATTTGGAGCATGGTAAATCACCAAAAGTATCATATTTGTCACCAGATATACAAAATGAGTTCATAAATGTTTTAGCGATCCACGTAAAGTTTAAGCTTGTCAACGAAATTAAATCGGTTAAATATTTTGGAATTATGTTTGATAGCACACCTGACATTTCACATATTGATCAAATGTCAGTAGTGATTCGTTATGTGAAAATTGATGGTAGTAAAGTGGAAATCAAGGAAGTATTCCTTGGATTTTTTCCTTTACGTGGAAAAAAGCCGCTGATTTAAGCGATGAAATTCTTACACTGAAAAAAAAAATTGAAGTAATGATAACCTCATCTCGAAGATGGCAGTTTATTATTCATGCAAAGAAAAGATATTTACAAACAATTTCACCGTGATTGGGACAACTACTCAGTAACATTTTCCTGATAACAGAATGAGGTGTAATTAAAATATAAAGTGCTATCCAATATAACAGTAGTTGAATAAAGTTAATAACTATTTCCATGAAAACATATTTCTTTGGCCTTATATCATGAATTTTTCATTTTAAAATTTAAGTATTTGAGATTAATTGAACTATATTTTATTTTCACATAAATATTTCATGTGATTGTCTCAACTGCATCGGCTTATCATTGTACGGTTGTTGAATCAATCTCGTATTTCGATTCGCCATATCTGCCCGCACGGTGAGGTTGAGACAACTGCATTTCGATTGGAAATAGGACATGTTTTTTTTCAGTGTAAAATCTGTTTTGGAATGATATTCTAAGAGAAATAATATCTGTGCTCAGATTGGATTGCAAAGCACGGGCTTGAATATTGATCAATTAGCTACAAAAATAGAGTCAATTCATAACGAAGTCTCATTGTAGAAGAGGCAATAGATCTTGCTGCGAAAAAATCGGAGGACTATGACATTCCAATGGAAAGCCGAATTCGTCATAAAAACGCAAAAAACGAACGGGTTGTGAGTTTGCACCTGATGTTGGACTGACACTGAGAGCTCAACTTAAAAAGGACATGTTGGAATGTCTTGACCGATTCAGTGTTGAACTGCGAACTAGACTGAAGTCAGTTCAAGATTTAGCTTCATTGTTCGAGGTTGTGCAGACAAACACTTAGCTTTTGGCGAACAGTGAAGAGTTAAAATTATCGATATCAAAATTTACTGGTTTTTATGATGCGGTATTGGCAACAGAACTCCTCATAGAGATACAAAGGGTGAGGAGGCATTTAAAAGCGGCCAATGTTACAGTTTCTAACTGGGTGTACCTAGACTTTTTGAAATTCATCGTAGAATGGGATTTTTTAGAATTTCTTCCGAATCTTACGGTCGCACTAAAGTTATTTATGACTATTTGCGTATTAGTGGCTTCGTGTGAGAGGAGTTTCAGCAAATTAAAATTAGTTAAAATTACTTGCGGGCTTATAATAATAATGCTCATTTGTATTAATTAAAAAAAATTATAAATTACGTTTATCGGCTTTTTATTATAATTGACAGTTTTTATTTTTGGGGTGACACCACAATATCCGCCCCGGGTGCCACCCATGCTAGCTACGCCACTGCGAATACACAAAAACCATACAAAAAGTAGGAACGAATGTTGTTGTGGGGCATAGGTGTTATAGTACAGTAATTGAACATGAAAAAAGACCCAAACTTCTGAATTCTTTGAACCTCCATCGATTTTCATTGGGAAGTAAACTCATCTTACTCTTAACTGCAAAGGTGACATAAGCCCAACTTGCGCTTTTTGTGTTTAAGTAAATATAGAAAGTTTAAGTAAATATAGTAAATATAGAAAAAATGTAGATTTACTCATTTTTTCGATTCCCTTCTTATTTAGCTATGCAGAATAAATCTTCTTTTATGTTCTCGACCATAGTTTAATATGTATTTAAACTTTTCACCTGTTAATAACCACCCCTATGCCTTAGAGGAATAAAAAAAGCAAACGATAATATTCTAAAAATATTATTACTATTATTTTGAAAACGTACATTTTTTTGTTGATTTTTAAATTTTTGATTTTTAAAAAACCTGAAATTTTGATATATTGTTGGTATTGACGAAAGGAAAAAAGTTATTTCAGCTTTTATTTTTTGAATACTCTGAATCGGAGTTATGCGCGGTTGAATTTTTGAGGCTTTTTCACGTAGTTTTGGTAATGGTGTCAATGTTTTGTGAATAGGTGCCACAAATTTTATCCGACTAAAGTATATTTTTGCAAGTTTTTTACTTGCAAAATAATTGAATAATTGAAATAAGTAAGTTTGAAATTAATAGCTTTTCTCTTTTCCGCTAGGCGGCGCGTAAAACCTTGGTTTACTTCAAAGCTCATATCTCAAAAAGCCCCCTTTTTTTTGTTTTTCACAAATTTTAAATTAAACATATGCAGCTATGAAATTGAGAAATAAAAAGTCAGCAATTCAATATGGATTCTTTCTTACGATTTTTTAAAGTTTGGTATATGAAAAATTCACATGTGTTTTTTTATTACGTTAATAATCCTGGGACCCTATTCCCGAACACATAAATGTGAATTTTGACAATATTGTGAAGTTTGTATTGCATAACATCAAACGGTAACGGTAACGATTTTCCGAAAAACGAATTTCACAATATTGTATAAATTCATTTTTGACAATATTGTGAAACTCGTTTCTCGTAAAATCGTTACTGTTACCGTTGAATGTGATGAAATACAAACTTCTCTATACTGTCAAAATTCACATTTACGTGTTCCGGCATAGGGCTCCTGTACTTCTGTGCGGTTAAATGGTTAAAAACTTATTAAAAAAATTTAAGTTAAGTGGTAAAATAAAGGAATTTAAATTATTAAAAGGGTCTGTAAAATGTTTATTCATTTTAAAAAATGTCAATTCAGCCCCTTTTTACTAATTAAAATCTCATTAGAGACTCATAAATTTAACATTTAAAATTTCTAATGACGCCCACAAACGTTTTTTGGAACAAATTATGTTTGCATCCAATCAAAATATATTAAAATGTACCTACTTAATTTTAACTGATTCTACCTATGTCAAAACTATTTAAAGGGTAAATATATTGATGTAAATTAAATATATTGATGTGATTGCCTTATAGCAAGTATATTCAAAAATATACTCGACTAACTTCTACTCGAAAATTCGTTTTAGCGTGTTTAATTGTTCCGTTGGTGGGTACGAATTTGTTTTGGAGTAGCACAACCCGCACTACTTTAACACAATACACAGTTCCGTTACTACGGTACGGCCCACCCGGCCCTGGGCCGGGGGCCCACCCTAAAACGCTCATAAAAATATGAAAATGAACACTTCAAATAATAAATTTAAAAAAAGAACAATGCAATTTTTTATATTGGGCCCATGCCAATTTCAAAAATTCATTTTTTGCAATTCCGAATCACAATTCAACGTATTTCGATATTGTCAACTAGATCAAAAAGTGGGGTTTTTTCGCACTGTTTTATTTGCGGAAATTGTTTTATTTTTCCGCACTGTTTCATAGAAAATTGTCTCAATGCTAAGTTGATAATAGAAATGTTTACTTATATTTTAATATGAATGTTGATTATAAAAAAATTGGTTGCAGAATAATTTTGTTTGTGTTTTCGGAATTGCAAAAAACGTTGTGTGCAACTCGTTGCACAATTTGATTTTTTCCGCACTTGTCGTACTTTGTCCAACTCGGCTTCGCTTCGTTGGACGAAATTACGACGCGTGCGGAAAAAATCAACTTTGTGCAACTAGATACACAAAGTACTATTTTATTCGCCTACATATTAAAGTGTTACTTTATCACTGTGATTTGCGGCTTTAAAGTATCACTTTTCAACTATTTATTTTGTTGTCATAGCTACGTCCAAAAAAGTAAAAAGCATTTGTATTTGTTTAAATTCTATGAAAAATAAAATTTTTTATCAAAGCAACCCTCAAATTCAAAATTTCATTATCCAATTAAAATAGTTGTTATCATTTGTTGTCATAGCTACACAAGAATTTGGAAAAAATAATAAATATTTTGTCAAAGGTTACTTGTTCCACATATTTTTATTTTAAAATTTATGAAAACTTATCTTAACTTAACTTAACTTACCTAGTGCCTCGATTTGCAAACTCCACATCCGTCCAAAATCTTTAGCTTTACGTCCTAGCATCATAATGTACTATTTTGTGACTAAGTTGCAAAATCTACGCTTTTTCGTGGGTCCTTTTAGTAATTAAATGAGCTTTATTTAAGCATTAATCTAGTACATTGGTCATATTTATTAAAGTACTAACTGTAGTTGTTTAATAATTTATTAAAACATTAATAATAATGGTTTAATGATTCATTAAAGTATAAGTACTTTAATGAATCATTAAACCATTATTATTAATGCTTTAATAAATTATTAAACAACTACAATTAGTACTTTAATGAATCTGACCAATGTACTAGATTAATGCTTAAATAAAGCTATCAAATTCGTGAATGATTTCATATCCACGCTGGCGTTCAAATAACAATGGTTCTTAGTTTAGAGTACTCGCACCATAATGTTGAAGGTTTCATGGATCCTAGTTTTCTTACAAAATAGGCCAGCATGACCATGTCATTGATTTATGTAGTTTTTGATTCTTTGAACCACTCATTAAAATTTTTGTATGAAGTTTCGTACGCCAATTTCGCCAATTTTTCCGGTACGATTGTAGAAATAGCTTCATTTGCTGCTTTTTCTATATCTGACGATACAAAATCATCATCACTTGAACTCGTCTTGATATTTTTCACAATTGGCAGTATGAAAACTAAAAGAAAACTAAGGCTACTTACTCCTTATAAGATCAAATTGGTTTGCTCAAAACGTACTAGATATACAAATGCAATTTGTTTAATTTTTTTTTATAAAAGTTTAATTTTGCAGCTTCGTTACCAAAAATCTTGTATGAAACACGTTGCTAATTTGTTGGAACAACCTAATTTAGCAACTCGTTTCATAAATAGCTATTAAATAATCACAAAAAGACATTATATCAAAAAATCTTTGAATATTGAATATATTAGAAAATATTTCCCGTTATTTCTCTTATTGAGGATAACACTTATTATTCAAAAGAATTTAATTACTATGTTTCCAAACATAGAACGAGCATTCAAATTTTTTTTAACCATTATGGTCACTAATTGTTCAGGAGAACAGTCTTTTTAGGCGATGAAATACATAAAAAATGATTTGCGAAACAGCATGCCGCAGGAGCAACTGAATTCCCTTGCGTTGATGTGCATAGAAAGTGATTTATTAAAATCTATAGAATTTGAAGATGTTGTAGATAAATTTGTTGACAAAAAAGTGAGAAGAAAAAATATTTAAATAAAACAAACATTATAATAAACCTCAAAAGCCCGTAAGTAATTATGCCTTTAAATTTAATTTATTATTAATTTTTGAAAAGGCCCCCTAGAAATAGTGGGCCAGGGGCCCCCAAATACATTGGGACGGCACTGACAATACAGCACTCAGTTTTTTTCTTTTTTTCCAAAATGGCGGGGTTAACTTATATTTGAAGAAATGATGTTAGCGTCAGTGGCAGATTACCATAGAGGCGGAAGAGGCGGCCGCCTCTGGCCCTAAATGCACCTTTGGCCTCCTTGCGACAAAAGTAATAGTAGTAAAATATATATATTTTTATATCAAATTTTCTATATTTTTATTAAAAAATTTAAAGAATACTAGGTCATTCAATAAGTCCGTAGGATGACACATAGATGGCGTTACTAGAATTTTTTCCATATGATTTTTATTTAGTACTAACCTTCAAACGATACGTGTATAAATTTGACAGCAATCTGACTATTTATTCGTGAGTTATAGCATTTTGTGTGAAGCAACTTTTGTTTTTGAAAAAAAATGGAAAAAAGTGAATTTCGAATTTTAATAAAGCATTGCTTTTTGATGAAAAAAAATACAGTGGAAACCAAACAATGGCTAGATAAACATTATCCAAACTCTGCTCCATCGAGACAAATGGTAGAGAAGTGGATGGCTGAATTTAAATGTGGTCGTACCAGCACAAAAGATGCAGAGCGCAGTGGACGCCCAAATGAGGCTGTTATTCCAGAAAACATAAAAAAAATCCACAAATTGGTTATGAACGATCGCAAATTGAAGGTGCACGAAATAGCTGACATTGTAAAGGTAGCAGATGGTAGTGTTTTTACCATTTTACATGAACATTTGGGTATGCGAAAGCTCTGTGCAAATTGGCTGCCGCGTGAGCTCACAGTCGACCAAAAACAACAACGAATCGATGCTTCGGAGGAGTCTTTGGCACTGTTAAACCGCAATAAAAGGGAATTCTATCGTAGATATGTGACAATGGATGAGACATGGCTTCACAATTACACCTCAGAATCCAAAAGACAGTCAGCTGAGTGGACAGCAGTCGACGAACCGAATCCAAAGCGAGCAAAGACACAACAGTCGGCCGGTAAGGTGATGGCGTCTGTATTTTGGGATACGAACGGAATAATATGTTATGGACGGATATGAACGGTTGAATGAACGGAATAATATGAACGGAACTATGTTGAATAAAAAAATCGAGTTTTGTCAAAATGTTGTTTTTTTCTTACTTATCCTACGGACTTATTGAACGACCTGTTAAAAATGTTTTTTTAGTCAGAAATACATATAAAATTATTGGTGAAATCTTAAATTTGGCCCCAAAATTTTGTTCCTCCTCAGGCCCCTTAAAGGGATAATCCGCCACTTGTTAGCGTTATAAAATTTTTCTGTTAGGAATACGAAATTTTTGTCTGAGTAGCACAACCAGCACAACTCAAGCACAATACAGTACAACCTTTGTTTTTATTTTTTTCAAAGAGGCGAGGCTAACTTCTGCTCGAAAAATAGGTTTAGTCTGTCAACTTTTATTCATTGATTATATGCAATTCTTTCTGAGTAGCACAACCAGCACCACTAGAGTACAACACATAACAACCTTTGTTTTTCATTTTTTTCAAAATAGTGGGGTTAACTTCTGCTTTACCTTCTGCTCGAAAGCTTTCTGCTCGAAAAATCGTTTTAGCGTGCCAACTTTTATTCATTGTTGATATGGGATTTTTTTGAATGGCACATCCAGCACAACTGTAGCACAATCTTTCTTTTATGTTTTTTGCAAAATGGCGGGGCTAACTTTCATTCGAAAAATGGTTTTAGCGTGGTTTAAATTATCCTGTTGGTGAAACGATATTATTTTAAGTAGCACAGCCAGCACAACTATAACACAATAGATGAAAAACGTGATCTACGCAGGTGAAAAAGTCGAAATTTGAACTGGCCATTTGTGATTTTCCTGAAACTTGACATGTAAGTAGTATGGACAAAATAAAAAATGCAACTTATTTTAAAATTTTTTAAAGTGCATAGTTTGAGCACAGGGGGCACCCCAACATGCATGAAAAAATGAAAATTCTGTCAATCCGATGTAACTTTGAAATTAAATTGCTCAAGAACGGCTATACCAATTTCATCAAACTTTTTTTTGTTAAAATGTCAAATGTCAAATTTTGTTGAAAAAAAATTAATTTATTGTTTTTATAATTCACTTTTAAATAAAAATATTAAAAAAACTTTTTTAAAGATGGCGCTAGGATCGAAGATCAATTGGAATTAAATTAATTTTTTTTTTGAAAGTAGTTCTATCCTTACTCTAAAATATATCAAATTAACTCAGAGGCGTTAATTTTAGATCTTGAGATATTTAATTTTAAAGATTTTTAGTACGACTGAAATTCGAATTTTTCTTCATTTTTTCAAACAACTTCCATTAACAAAAAATTTTAAAATCAATTAAATTTTAACTTTTCTTTTTTTAAATATAGCTCTAACCTTACTTTAAAATATATCAAATTTACAAAGAGGCGTTAATTCGTGTTCTTGAGATATTAAATTTTAAAGATTTTTAGTCCGATTAAAATTCTAATTGTTTATTATTTTCTCGAACTTCAGTGGTTAAAATTTTTTGATGATATAAATTGTTCGAAAAAATAATGAACAAATACAATTTTAGACGGACTAAAAATCTTTAAAATTAAATATCTCAAGAACACGTATTAACGCCTCTTTGTAAATTTGATATATTTTAAAGTAAGGTTAGAGCTATATTTAAAAAAAAGAAAGTTAAAATTTAATTGATTTTATAATTTTTTGTTAATGGAAGTTGTTTGAAAATATGAAGAAAAATTCGAATTTCAGTCGTACTAAAAATCTTTAAAATTAAATATCTCAAGAACTAAAATTTTAGCTTATTTGTAAATTTGATATATTTTAGAGTAAGGATAGAACTATTTTCAGAAAAACATTAATTAAATTCCAATTGATCTTTGACCCTAGCGCAATCTTTAAAAAAGTTTTTTTAATATTTTTATTTAAAAATTAATTATAAAAACAATAAATTAATTTTTGTTCAAACGACTAATTAATCATCTATCAAACAAAAAAAAGTTTGATGAAATCGGTATAGCCGTTCTTGAGCAATTTAATTTCAAAGTTACATCGGATTGGCAGAATTTTCATTTTTCATGCATGTTTAAGTGCCCCCTATGCTCAAACTATGCACTTTAAAAATTTTTTTAAATAAGTTGTATTTTTCATTTTGTCCATACTACTTATATGCCAAGTTTCAGGAAAATCAAAAATGGTCAAGTTTTCACAACTCTGTCTAGAACACTTTTTTTGTTTTTGATTTTTTCCAAAATGGTGGGGCTAACTTCTATTCGAAAAAAATGATGCTAACTTTATAAAAAAAATTCTGTTAGGGCTACGAAATTTTTGTCTAAGTAGCACAACCAGCACAACTCGACCACAATACAGCATAACCTTTGCTTTTCATTTTTTTCAAAAGGGCGGGGCTAACTTCTGCTCGAAAGGTCGTTTTAGCGTGACAACTTTTTTTATTGATAATATGGAACTATTTCTGAGTAGCACAACCAGCACAACCCTAGCACAATACAGCACAACCTTTGCTTTTAATTCTTTTCAAAATAACGGGGCTAACTTCAACTCGAAAAAATCGCTTTAGCGTGTTTAAATTATTCTGCTGGTGGTACAAGTTTGTTTTTGAGTAGCACAAGTAGCACAACTCTAACACCGTACAGCACACCCTTTGTTTTTTTTTTCCAAAATATCGGGGCTAGTTTTTACTCGAAAAAATGATTTTAGTTTTATAAAATTTTTCCACTAGGGATATGAAATTTTTTTCTTAATAGCACAACCAGCACAACTCGAGCAAAATACAGGACAACCATTGTTTTTCAAAATGGTGAGGCTAACCTGCTCGAAAATTTGTTTCAGCGTGCCAACCTATTTAATTGGTGATATGACACTCTTTCTGAGTAGCACATTCAGCACAACTGTAGCACAATGCAGCACAATCTTTGTATTTAATTTTTTCCAAAATGGCAGGGCTAAGTTGGGTGACATAAACAAATAGTGTGATTTTGATAGTAAGTGTATTATTCTTGTCAGATTCACAATATTGTGTAGAACTTTACACCACTTTGGTATTTCAAAATAATAATTTCACAATATTGTGATTACAATAAAGTGCTCGGAAATAGAGTCCCTGTTCTGAACTTGCCCAAATCAATTATTGAATCAACGAAATCAATCATTTCTTGATAGGCCATAAGGACTGATAAGGATTTACTTTTACCTTCAACTGAAAACAATTTTTTTTAGATTATTCTGGTAGTTCTTGAGATACATCAAATAGAACATATATGAAAGCCTTAGTTAGAAACGGAGAACAAGTCACAACAAAAAAATTTTCTTCTACAAAATATTTTTTATTTACTTTTCCACTTTCACTTCCAAAATTTGAAGCGAATTAAATAATGTTGTGTAAAAAATCAAATTTTTGGTCGAAAATTTGTGCTTTTGAGGCATAAGATAGTATAAACCATATTATTAAATGTTATCTAATTGTAATGAAAGCTCTGAGTAAATGCTCAAAATGCTACATTAATTAGTGACCGCCCTCATAACCATAGCTTTTATGGTGAGCTGTACATTCCCTTGATCCACTCTCAAAAGTTTTGCGACCATCAGGGTAGGCTGTACCTCTATTGATATAAGTAACAACTGTTTATCATCCTCAGTAATATCTGCAATTAGACCGAGATTACAATCACTGTCTACCTCAATATCATGAAGATTTTCACCTTTATATAAACGATATTCATTGGGTGTAAAAACAGATTTGCAAATATCGCAGTTTATTCCTTCTAAAACGTAGATAATTGATATCTTACGTCATAATGTTTCTATTTCAAGCTATTTAATTGCATATTGGCTAACGTTAATGCTACCAAATAAGTATCCCTCGCATCCAAGCAACATAGAACAACTGGTTTGATCACAAAATAATTCTCGTTTATATAAAGGGCAAAGAACTAAATTTAAGGCAATGAATCTGCTTGTTATAACTCATCTAATACCTAATTTCAGTGTAAAAACCTTTTCTCCATCAAGTAGCTTATAACAAATCTGTATGTAGACGTAACAACAACTTAGAATAACTCAATTACATTTTTTTTAATTTATAAGCTACTTTATCTAATCCAAGATTAGTTTGATCTTTTTGTTATATAATCAAGCGAATCAATGAATTCAAAATTTTATACTAAAATTTTGTTTTTTGACAGTCATTCTAATAATGAAGTCCATACTACTAATATTGCTTGTAATAGCATTTGCGGTAAGATTCACAATATAAATTGTAATTTAGTTTATAATAAAGAAAATTAAAAAATTTCTATTTTGTCATAGTTCGCTGCAGAGCCAGAACTGGCTTCAGACATATCCGCTGAGAGTCGTGCATTTTATTTGACTCTTGTCAGAATATTAATACATACGATTTCTCTCCTCAATCAACTGCAAAAATTGCTCGTAGGCACAGATGCAGAACCACCAACTCATTAACATATAAATGTTTATATATTTGAATAGTTAAGTAAAATTTACGAAAAAGCAATAAGTAGACTAAAAACTCTGAATAAAGCTTACAAAAATGTTTTGGTTTTTCTTGTGATATGATAATTCTTTGAAAAAATAATTATCAACAACTCTTTTGATTAACAAGGTTTTAGGTCTTAGGGTCTTCGAAAGAATGGACTATGTTAAATAATTTTGACATATATTAAGGTTATTCGTTTAAGCTCTTAAAAAAAGTTTTGCTTTACAAGAAATCGTTTAACTGGCTCCCTAAAAAACAAGTTCAAATTTCTCAACGATATCAATTGACTAAAAACTATGAACGAATTATGTAAAATCAGAGTTTAAAACGCTCCTTATATCCCTACTTTACTTCGTTCTTTTAGAGCTAGATACTTAAAAATAATATAACACTCCCAAATAGAGGAGTAGAAATAATAAACTATCGTTCTTACTCCTAAATTGAAATAAATATTTTCTTTTAAATACTCAAATATTTAATTTTTAATTCAAAATTGATGCTTTCCAAAAGCAAAAAATAAATAATTATTGCAAATGTTTTGTTCAATTTTGCAAGTATTGTTATATAAATACAAAAAAAAATATGACCAAAGGTGCTAGTTTTCTTCTTTTAAAATAAAATAAAAACTCCAAAGGAGTGAAACCGAAAAAACTAAAAATTTTACTCTTTGAAGAAGAACGATATTGAAATTATAAGTGCAATTTTCATGGAGATTCAACAACGTTTTGATTTGCCCACTTTTAATTTTTATTATATTTTCTTTATTGAATTTTTGTGAGTTTATCACGTAGAGCTGATTTTGACGAGCGGTTGGAGACAAACTGCTCAATTGATTTTCATAAGTGATATGTTGTTTAATAGGTATTGGAATGAAGTATTTAAAACTTTACGCGGTTAATTTATTTTATCATAACACTGTTACAAAAGAAATAATTATTTAAAGATTGCGCTGGTATTGACAGCATTTATTTTTTGTTTTTTTTTTAATTAACTTAAAGCTTCTTTTATACCAACCCAATGGGAGTGTTTAGAATTAACGTTATGTTTTCTTTTAAAGATAAAATTCTTTGCGTATGAAGGTCTTGGAATATTTTTTTTGATCTGAAGAAAAATTATGAAAGTGTAGTTATAAAGTATGAGATTGACGTGTTACGTTAAAAATCAAATATTTTATTATTAAATATACATTTTAAAATGTCATAAAAATTATATGGGTGCATTAAATCAAACAAATACAGTTATTAAAAATTATTTATGTATTTTACAAACAGAAGTTTCTTTTCAATTGGAAAATTCTTTTGCAATTATTGTCTTTGTATTTAATTAGATGGTATAAAAGAATGAAGGGGTACTTGATTTGGGTACCTTTTAGTTAATCTAGTTAATCACTTGTTTATATCGAACTTTTAATTTTTTTCTGTCAATTAAAATACTCATTTTTATCAGAGTATCCAAACTGATTGGTAGGTAATTTCGTTTTGAAGTCCATTGGAGAAGTTCTTTAGGTGTTTGAATAATATTTCTGCTTCCCATACTAAAACGGTGTGCGGCACGCTGCAGTGTATCACCAATCCCATCACAAGATCCACTTCCATGGTTGGTAGCATGAATATGCCATTAAAGTCTTCTTTATGATAACATAAGTTAATTAACAAAAAATTTTATTTTTGGTTTTGGAGTGCGGTTAAATCACTATACCACACATGGCCAAATTGCGGCTCTCGAGCCGCATGCGGTTCTTTGAAAGAACGAGTGCGGCTCTCGAAAAGAAATGAAAAAATTGAATAACATTTAAAAATTTATTAAAATTGTAATAAAGTTGTAATTAAATTACCAGCTCAATCCAAAATATCGCAAAATGGGATATCTTTCGTTAATTAAAACAAACAAAAACTTAACTATTTCCCCACTTATTAGCAAATTTTTTCAAAGAAAAACACTATCCGGAGTTAAAGGATGATCAATGGATTAATGACTGTGTATTCTTAACTGATATAATGGAGAATCTCCAGTTCCCAACCTAGCATTACAAGGAAAAGATAAAGTTGTTACTATTCTTATCCAAACTTTTCTGAGTTTTATTAAAAAAATTAGCTTTTAAACGCGATTTAACTACAAAAATGTTAAACCACTTTAAAATAAACTCTCTAAACTTTATGATAAAAAACCGAGTGAATACAATAGTAAAATATGAAGGGGCTGACATCTCAAAGCTCTGAAATATCAAAACTTTGGTCTGGGTTAAAGATTTTTATATATAGTTTTCGGCAAAAGGCTTTTATGAGTACTTGTTTTTAGTTGTGGGTAGCGATGTTTATTCAACATAAAAAAAATGTTTAATATACATCGTTTAGAAGTTTATTACAGAACTAACACGAAACCTCAATACGTTACCGGAAAATTATAACAGATCATAGATTAACATAGTTTATAGTGAAAAGATGATACACTCAACAAACTACTCAAAAACCTTTCCATTTAACGTTCAGCAATTTCCACTTTTCAAATACAAATAATCCATTATCTAACAATTTCATGTTCAATTACATTTCAAGTCATACAAATAAATAATTTATTTTTTTTTTCAAATAAAAGGGGTCTAATTGAATTGATTTCAAAAAATTATAACAACAAAGAAAATCAAAAATTCAAACTTTTTCCAAGATTCCAAAAACTATAATAAAATCAAAAATTGCTACTTTCTTCAAAATTCCTAAAATATTCAAGAGAATATTATAAAATCAAAAATATTCTAATAATTTAAACGTTTTTTGAAAACTAAAAATATTGTAATAATTATTACAAAATCAAGGCTTGAAACTTTTTTCAAAATTCTAAAAATATTGCAAAAGTTATAACAAAATCAAAATTCAAACTTCTTCCAAGATGATTCAATCAATCAAGATTAAATCTAGCAGGATGATGTTAAAGTTAAGTTGATTCAATTAAAAAACCCTTTTTTTGTCATACAAAAATTAATTTTATTTGGCAAATGTTTCTAATCGAAAATGTTTCCCATTTATGTTTCTCAAAAAAATTTGGCAAAAATATAAATGAAAATCATTCTTTTGACACACTTGACGTTATTTTTTTGACACACTTATAGTTCAATAATCAAGCTTCTGTTCTCACATACCAATCCTGAGCATCAACATTTCTGATTATTACTTAAAATGAAGGTTTTTAAGCCAAAAGTATGATTTTTTTTTTTTGGACACGCTAAATGATTTTTTTAACACTGCCGATACAGTTATCGAAGACATCGACCTCTCATCTCTTACAATTAAGTCATCCTATTTTTAGAAGTAAAGCTTATTATTAACGACGGATTATCGATTCCTTATTATATTTTGAATAAAAGTTCCACAGGAGAAATGGAATTATTAGAAACTCATGCGCACATTCTTAAAATGCACCACAAATCAACATCAATCTGTAGTTTTAGTAACGACTGTCTCAATCAAAGTACCCCAATTTGAAAAAAGCTGCTTGCAGATTACTGTCCATATTCGGCACATCATTCACACTGTTGTGAATCACTTTTTTCAACAATGAAATTTATAACATCAAAGCAACGTTCACAACTTACAAATAACACCGTTCACAACTTACAAGCGTCGTACCGCGCTATCGAAGTATGAACCCGATTTCAAACAAGTTACAAACACACATGCCATCTACCAGCAATCGATAGCTGTCAGTGCCATATTACAAAATTTAAATATGTGTATGTATTCATAATTAAAGTATTTGCTTGAAGGCGGTGTATGCAACTTGCAAGAAAATAAAAATTCCATTACAACTTTGATATTTTATTTTTTTGTTGGCTCTCGTAACAAGAATTTATTGAAATCTGGCTCCACGTGGAACGAAGTTTGGCCATCTCTGCAGTATAATGTAACAAATTAATTTTTGTGTATAGTTGCAAAAGGTTCATTTTTGAGTTTAGATTAATGTAAAATCAAAAAGGAACCTTTTGCAACTATATGAGTAAATCTCTAGAACTTTTAAATTTTCTTTCATGCCAAATTTTTTTATATAGTCACTCATTTTTCCTCAATCTTAAATATTATATTTGCTTATTGCATGTTAATGTAGGTGACAAATAAAAGTTTGAGTGTTAAAAATTTTATTTTAAAAAACTAGAGGACCTCTAGTAAAAGGGTTAGAGCTATATTTAAAAAAAAAGAAAGTTAAAATTTAATTGATTTTAAAATTTTTTGTTAATGGAAGTTGTTTGAAAAAATGAAGAAAAAATCGATTTTCAGTCGTACTAAAAATCTTTAAAATTAAATATCTCAAGAACAAAAATTAACGCCTCTGAGTTAATTTGATATATTTTAGAGTAAGGATAGAACTATTTTCAGAAAAAAAAATTAATTAAATTCCAATTGATCTTCGACCCTAGTGCCATCTTTAAAAAAGTTTTATTAATATTTTTATTTAAAAATTAACTATAAAAACAATTAATTAATTGTTTTTCAAAGAACTAACTAATCATCTATCAAACAAAAAAAAGTTTGATGAAATCGGTATCGGTTCTTGAGCAATTTAACTTCAAAGTTACATCGGATTGGCAGAATTTTCATTTTTCATGCATGTTGGGGTGCCCCCTCCCCCCCCCCCCCCTATGCTCAAACTAAGCACTTTAAAAATTTTTTAAATAAGTTGTATTTTGTATTTTGTCCATACAACTTACATGTCAAGCTTTAGGAAAATCAAATACATGGTCAAGTTCAAATTTCGACTTTTTCACCTGCGTAGATCACGTTTTTCATCAATTGAGAGATTTTCATTTTGATCCTCAAAATTTAAAAATTCTAGAGATGTGCTCATATACAAAAACCAATTTATTATAAATTAATTAAGTTATATTACTTCGGTCTGAAAGACTCATGAGCCAAAAGTGAAATTCTTACTCCCACTTTTTTTGGCATTTCTTGACGTTTTAGGACCTACAGATTCTAAAAAAGCAAAAAAAAATGTATGTCTGTCTGCCGGCCGGCCGTCACAACCTACGAAATCTAGAAAGCCGCTGGAAGGATGTCAAAAATATTTTTTCCTCAAAATAGGTTTACTCAATGAAAAGAGACGAGAGGACGATGTGTTCGATAACTGTACCGGAAGTGTGTCAAAAAAATCGTCAAGTGTGTCAAAACAAGGAAATTTGCATATTTTTTGCTTGAAAAACTTTCACTTTAAGTGATTACGAGTAGGAATATTGAATTTGCAGAAATCTTGATGGTCGGGATTGGTATGTGAGATCAAAAACTAGATTATTGCATTATAAGTTTGTCAAAAAAATGTTGTCAAGTGTGTCAAAAGAAAGTTGTTTATTTATTTTTTTACCATTCTTTGGAAAAATAAAATTAATTATTTTTGCGACATGAAATTTTATTATTATTATTGAGTAATTTTTATTATTATAAGTTAGTCAAAAAAATAATGTCAAGTGTGTCAAAAGAGTGATTTTCATTTATTTTTTAGAAAAATATAAAATTAGTTATTTGTATGAAATGAAATGTATAATGAACATGAAATTATTATTATTGAGAATTTTATTGCATTATAAGCTCGTCAAAATGATTTCATTTATTTTGTTAGATAATTTTTTGGAAAAAAAAATTTAGTTGTTTGTTTACGTAAATATAATTGAGAACATGGAAATTTTTGAATTTGTTATAGCTTTTGAAATATTTTTGGAATTTTGGAAAAGTTTCAATTTTTGATTTTGTAAGAATTTTTGAAATATTTTTAGAATTTTGAAGAATTTTAAATTTTTGATTTTATTATAATTTTTATAATTTTGGGGAAAGTTACAATTTTTGATTTTGTTATAGTTTATGCAATATTTTTAGGGTTTTTGAAAAAAGTTTTAATCTTTGATTTTGTTATAATTTTTGAAATATTTTTATTGAATTTTGTTTGAAAAAAGTTTGAATTTTTGATTTTATTTAATTTTTACAATATTTTTGGAATATTGAAAGAAATATGAATTTGTGATTTTGAAATATTTTCTCGAAACGCTAAATGGAGAGGTTTTGAGTAGTTTGCTGATTGTATAATCTTTTCACTAAATTATGTTAATATATGATCTGTTATAATTTTCCGACAACGTATTGATGTTTCGTGTTAGTTTTGTAATACATATATAAACAGAGATAAAAAATACATGTACTTTAACAAAAAGTTATGTTTGATATACATCGCTGCCCAGTACTAAAAACCATGTCCTTATAAAAGTTTTTTTGCCGAAAACTATATCAAAATCATTAACCTAGATCGAAGTCTTGATATCTCAGAGCTGTGAGATTTCAGCACCTTCATATTTTATTTTTGTATTGAGAAGGATTAAAAATTGTTCGGTTGGTGTTATAAATTATTTTCTTAATATCAAAACTGATATGTGTTTTGATAAAATCAATAAGTTTTGTAATGAAAAGATAGACTGTAGTGCTTTGGTGACCATTTATATACAAACTTACTATAAAACTTCTGTATACGTTTACTTGTTTCACTTTTAAAATAAATAACAAGCAGTGGTATTCCATTGTTGATATTTAGAAGCCTCTCTTCTGGTTGTTGTAGTTTGAACATTTATTACACTTAAAAGTATCACAATCTTCTGTAAATTCAGCACATGAAACAAAGTCTATCGAGCTTTATAATTCTGGAAACCAGCATCCGTAATCATCACTTTTATAAAACTCTTCCACATCATTTATATCAGATTTAGATACGCCTCAGATGCAGGTCGGAAATGATTTTCTGGTAATGTTTTAATTTTTTCAACCAAGTGACGACTATAGCATTACTTCCAAATATATCTTCAATTTCTGGCATTTTCATTTCTTGCGGTAAAATTGATAAAATTTTAGTGTTTCAGCATTATCCCCTTTGTCGAAATGTTTCTTTACAGATTACTAATCATTTCTTTATAACCGTTCCTTATATTTGCGTTCTCAGACAGATCTAAAACTTATCCAGTCAAACGATCCTGAATAGCTTTATTTATTTGTGGGGTTTTTTGGTTTCTGCAGTTAAGGCTGTCACATAATCTTTTTTCAGAGGTGAAAGATGATCCGATACGTGGAGCACAATATGATTGTTTATACTATCAATTAACTCATCTTATCCTAAGTTAATCAAGTTTGGTGTTTGAAAATAATCTCGCGTAACTTTAGTTGCACCAATCACTTCACCGATTTGTATTTCATTCGATGTTTTATTTAAATGTTTCTTTAGATAATAAGTCGTCACCGACAGTTAAGGATGTGGACTGGTTGATTAAACTAAAATAACAATTTGTACATATTCGTTTATTCTCGATTGCACTAATCCCATGAATGTCTAAACTCATAATGTTGTCGAACATTTACGGTAATTTTTCTTTGAAGCCCATTTAGAATTTATAAATGGTTTAACGCTTTTATATTGACTCATTTTATTAAAAAATTAAATTTTGATAGTACCTTTAAAAGTAATAGAATTTTGGTATTGACCAAATTAAACTTCATTTATGTAACAAAAATGGGATTTGAAATCGTAATGCAGGCACCATTAGTGATAATAGTACACTCCTATTTACTTTATGATTAAACAAAATTAGTAATTACTTTTATATTTGTTTACCTGAACATCTGCTAGACATTTTAAAATCTTCGTCTTAATTACAACCACATATAATTTATAATGCTTAATTTGTTAATTTTTAATCGATATTAGTTTCACGCCTATACTCACCTAAAATTAGAAGTGTTTCAAATATTTCAAATGAATATTTGAATAAAACGGGGCTCTTTTTATTTGGATAAAGGAGCAACTAAGTTTGCGTTTTTTAAAAATACTTTATACAAATCAGATTTTAGAAAAGAAATATAGCGTTGTTTTAAAAACCTTTGAATTGGCAACCGAGGAGAAGAACTGATTTCCCCAACATACAAATGCTCAAAGAATCTTATCTTTTAAACAAAAATTACGTTAATTCTACACTTTCACAGTTAAATATAGTATAAAAGAAACTTCAAATTAGTTAAAAAAAATACAAACAAATAAAGGCTATCAATGCCAGCGCCATCTTTAAATTACTATTTTTTATTTTACACTGTTAAAAATGATAAAAAAAATTAATAGTGTTAACAAAAATTAACCAATTTTAAATACTTCTTTCCAATACTTATTAAACGACATACTCACTTATGAAATTCTGTAACGACGGACTATTTTCAATTTTTGCTATAAAAATTATAGTTTTCATATTCAATAATAATTTTATTAATTTTCTTAAATTGACATTTATCTGTACCGCTGTGCATTTTGTATGATTTAAATGGGCTCAATTTCAATTGAAAATGCAAGTTTTGCAAGATGATTTTTTTAATTTGAAAAATAGGAGAATCACTTGATGGAAAATGAAACAGAAGATCGAAGATAATATGATATAAAAACGATCAAATTGTTTGGATCGGCAATTAGTATAATTTTAAAATCGAATCAGATAAATTGGTAAATTAAAAAAGATTACTATATAAAATTTAAATCAGATTCTTTAGTATTTAATTAAAATTAAAACAAGAATGATCGATCATGTAAATTTAATTGTGAAAAAAAATGTTAATTTTTTTTATAGAAAATTAAATGATGTTTTACTTGTGATATCAAAGTTTTTTTTATTTGTTTTGTTTTAATGTAATGAGTTTTGATGAAAAATTAGTAAAGAGAAAATAATAAATCATTTAGTAAATAAAATGAAAATGAAAAAAAATGAATCTAAGAAAACATCGAAAGCTTAAGTTTTTTGAGAAAAAAATAATGTAATCTGGACGTTTTTGTGTTTTATTTGTACATGCAGTGTTATTATGTGTGTTGGTAGAGCAGCTACCACTAATATTGTGTCGGATGCAAAATTGAATAATAACTATGATCAAAACAAAGTCCTGAAACTTAATACTAATAAGCATATCATGGAAATATATGGATTCAGCGATTATCATCTTCCTTTTTATCCAACATTTTTCCATGATAATTGAAATCAAGAAGTAATTAATAAAGGGAGTTATCACAGAAGATAAACGAAGACGTAAAATAAAACATGAAGACAACTTTCAAGATAAATTAATGTTAGCTTTTTTTTGAATTTTAATTTATATAATTGTTGATTTGCTTTTAGCTAAATTATTTTTATTTGTTGGTCAATTAATAAGTTTCTTTACAATTTTTCTGTGATTCATAATATAAGAGATCCCCAAGTGTAATTAGTCTGTTTGTCTTAGATTCAGTGTACCAGTGTGATATTACAGTATTCATATAGTTTTTTGAGCTTTCCGGTGTAATGTAATAATAATTATACTTCGTAAAGGTCCAAATCGTAATAATTCGATTGAGCAGTTTGTCTACAATCACTCATCAAAATGAACTCTACGTGATATACTCACAAAAATCAAGAGGACCCTGTGAAGACCTGTGGTTGAAAAAAAAAATCTGTGAGAAGTAGTATTTTTTTATTTTTCAAAAGCTATCTATAAAAAAATATAATCTAAATAAAAGGAGCCAAGTCGAATTTTCCTAAAATTTTGCTAAACTTGTATCTGCTGAAGTTGTTTTATATAAAGATAAAACATTTTAATTTATGAATATTATTTTAAGGAGTGAAATGTGAAGAGACAGAAGTTTGAATAGTATCTAAAATATTTTTAAGGTCTACTTGTAGCTCCCCATCTTCGTTTTGAATAGCAGTCGATCTAGCTTGAGGGCCCTTCTTTCAAGTTTTAACCTGTTGAAAGAAGTTACGCGATTGATTTTCCTTATTGAAGCTTTCAATCTCCTCACACTGTCTCTTCCACCATTCTCTCTTCGTTCGTCTACATAGCTTTGTAACGGCTTGTCTTGCCAGTTTATAATTCTCCTTCGTGGACCTGGTGTTGCGTCCTTGTAGACACTTCAGATAGCAATCTCTTTTGTATTGAATAGCATCAAGGCATGCTTGATCCATCCATGGCTTCTGGGAGTGGTTCTCTGGTCGTCCAAGTATTCCCTCAGCAGCGCTTAAAACAGCATCTTTGAGCAAATATCATGACTTATCGACGTCTCCATTAATGGTTTCTGATTTGTGATAATGATGAGATGTTAAAACGTTTCCGTTGATTGAATTTTGGAATGCCTGGATTTGGGAAGTGGAACCTTATCGTTGCACATACAAGGAAGTGATCACTTCCAATGTATGCACCTCTAAAGGATCGCACATCCAGAACGCTCGAAAAGAAACGTGTTGTTACTAGAACGTGATCAATTTGATTTCGAGTATTTCCATTCGGTGAGACCCAAGTCTGCTTATGAATCGATCGATGCGGAAAGAACGTACTGGCAATTCTCAAATTATTTGATAATGCAAACTCAGTCATTCTCTCACCATTATCATTCGAATTCAAAAGCAGGCTGTTGGGACCCACCACATTTCCATAAGAGATATCTCTTCCAACCTGTCCATTAAAGTCACCAAGAACCATAATGAAGTCGCGTGTTGGTGTTTGTTTCATAACCTCTTCCAGTGCTATGTAGAAATAGCGTGTAGAACAGACGCTTGAGTCGCATTGGTTGTAGAGCGCCAATTCGCCGTGATGTAGCGTCATTGACTAAGCAGTTTTTACTCTGCTTGTCTCCAATACACCAACCTAATTCTGTCAGCATTATCCAGGCAGCACGGCGTGGACGTTGAATTTCGGATTTCGCTACCCCCTGCTATCATATAGTTGTGACAAATACTGCAACTATGAACTACAATTAATATGCTAGTGGCATGCACTTCGTGTTTAAACTATCGCTGAAGTTGTGATGAATATTTGAATTAACTGTTATGAAGTTCCGATGCAAACCACATGAAATCAAAAACGAACTTTAGTCAGTCGAGTTACAAAAAAAAATTTCAGATTTTTCATTTTCAATCTTGCTCAAATGGTTCTCCTCGTCATTTTTTCTAGAAAAGACATTGCTAGTATCTAGATTAACCATAAATGAGTACACGGGTACAGGGGTACATGGGTACACGGATTAACGGGTACACGGGTATCCGTGTACCCATGTAACCGTGTAATAGTTGCCGTGTATACGTATATGTATCAATAATTTCCGTGTACCCATGTAGTAGTTTTCGTGTACGCGTGTATGTGTCGGTAATTTCCATGTAACCGTTAACCTGTGTACTCGTGTACCCGTGTACTCGTGTACCGTTTACCGTTTTAATATCGAATTGATAAAACTATACGTCTATACGTTTTGACCGCCAATAAAATAATAACAAAACTACGGAGGTGTTGAAATCTCAAAGCTCTGAGATATTGGTCTGTATTTAGAGTTCTTATAAAGTTTTTGGCAGAAGACTTTAATGAGGACATTGTTTGGATTTTTGGGCAGATACTTAATATTAATATATTAAATATAATATTTTTTAGAAAAATGCAAGTATTTTATTTGTGTTCAGGGGCCGAATTCCCGAACACATAAATGTGAATTTTGACAATATTATGAAGTTTATATTACATAACATTAAACTGTAACGGTAACGATTTTACAACAAACGATTTTCACAATATTGTCGAAATTGAGTTTAGACAATAAAAAATGTGATTCTTGTGAAAAATTTTATATCGGGAAAACCGGAAGATGCTTCAAAGATAGATTCAAAGAACATCTTCCAATGAAGAAAAACAAACAAAACTTAAAATCTATTTTTGCAAACCATTTAGTCGATAACAATCATAATTATACAAGTTTTGAACAAAATCCGAAGACTTTACATTTATGTAATCAAGGTTTTCTAATGGATTCTCTAGAAGAATTGGAAATTTACAAAGGATTCAAAACTCAACCAAATTTAATTTTGAATGACAAACTTTCTTTTAGTTCAAATGTTTTATGCAATTCTGTTTTAGAACAAATCAATTAAAATTTCTGTAAAAAACATATTTCATTCATAAAATTTATATAGTAAGCTTCTAAAATTTGTTTATAAAATGAAATTCTGTTCAAGTTATTTCAATTAAAAAACTTTTTAGTATTAGCTCCGAAAAATGATTACTTTTAGAACTGTTTAGAGTCCGCAAAATTGTATTTTAGCAGCCTAGTACTTAAAGTCGTTATGACAACACCTTAGCGGATTCAAAATTTGTTTTCATTTTATATTATAATTATTACTTCGGTCTGAAAGACCTAAGTATTACATTCATGAGCCAAAAGTAAAATTCTTACCCCCACTTTTTTTGGCATTTCTCGACGTTTTAGGACCTACTGATTCTAAAAAAGCAAAAAAAAAAAATGTATGTCTGTCTGTCGGCCGGCCGGCCGGCCGTCACAACCGACGAAATCTAGAAAACCGCTGGACGGATTTGAAAAATTTTTTTTTCTAAAAATAGGTTTACTTAATAGGAAGAGCCGAAAGGACGACGTGTTCGATAACTGTACCGGAAGTGTGTCAAAAAAATCGAAAAGGTGTCAAAACAAGAAAATTTGCATATTTTTTGCTTAAAAAACGTTCATTTTAAGTGATTACGAGTAGGAACATTGAATTTGGAGAAATCTTGATGGTCGGGATTGGTATGTGAAACCAAAATCTAGATTATTGCATTATAAGTTTGTCAAAAAAATGTTGTCAAGTGTGTCAAAAGAAAGATTTTTATTTATTTTTTTACCTAATTTTTTGGAAAAAAAAAATAAAATTAATTGTTTGTTTGAAATGAAGTTTTATTATTATTATTGAGAATTATGGCATTATAAGTTTGTCAAAAAAATGTTGTCAAGTGTGTCAAAAGATTTTTAATTAGTTTTTTTCCCAATTTTTTGGAACAAAATAAAATTGTTTCTTTGAAATGAAATTTTATTATTATTATTGAGAATTATGGCATTATAAGTATGTCAAAAAATGTTGTCAAGTGTGTCAAAAGAAAGGTTTTTATTTATTTTTTACCCAATTTTTTACAAAAAAATAAAATTAATGATTTGTGACATGATATTTTATTATTATTATTATAGAGAATTATGGCATTATAAGTTTGTCAAAAAATAATGTCAAGTGTGTCAAAAAATGATTTCATTTATTTTTTTAGCCAATTTTTTGGAAGAAAATGTAGCTGTTTTTATGACGTAAATGTAATTTAAAGTGAAATTGGACATGGAAATTTTTGAATTTGTTATAGTTTTTGAAATATTTTTGGAATTTTGAAAAAGTTTGTATTTTTGATTTTGTAATAATTTTTACAATATTTTTAGAATTTCGGCAAAAGTTTTAATTTTTGATTTTGTAAAAATTTTTGGAATATTTTTAGAATTTTGGAAAATTTTTAATTTTTGATATTATTATAATTTTTGGAATTTTGGAAAAATTTTCAATTTTTGATTTTGTAATAATTTTTGCAATATATTTAGAATGTTGGAAAAAGTTTGAATTTTTAAGAATTTTTGAAATATTATTGGAATTTAGAAAAAATTTAAATATTTGATATTATTCTAATTTTTGGAATATTTTTGGAATTTTGAAAAAGTTTGGTTTTATTTAATTTAACAATATTTTTGGAATTTTGATTATAATTTTCCGGCAACGTATTGATGTTTCGTGTTAGTTTTGTAATAAATTTTAAACAGAGATAAAAAATACTAGTACTTTAACAAAGAGTTATGTTTGATATACATCGCTGCCCAAAACTAAAAACCATCTCCTCATAAAAGTTTTTTGCCGAAAACTATATCAAAATCCTTAACCCAGACCGAAGTCTTGATATCTCAGAGCTGTGAGATTTCAGCCCCTCCATATTTTTCAAATTATAATCACAATTGCTTTGATAAGTTTTGTTCAAAAATCAAATTTTTAGGTACGCAAGAATACAAATTAAGCAATAAATTAGAAAAAAAAATCCTAAGAGTTAATACTAAAAAACGTTGTATGCAACACGTACGCAAATGGCTTTAGCAGACTCATCTTCATATTACAGACTCCGGAAACATTACGATTCGTCCGCTAAAACCATATTTTGCGTACTTGTTACATAAACTACTATTATCCACGACTACTAAAGAATATATGCTTTCCATGCGTATGTCTTCCTTTGTAATTGTATTCATTCCACAACTAGTGAATTTGATTAAAATTATTTAACAGCTCTATAGTTTTTTAAATATTCCCCTTACAAATTAAACAACAAACTTGTTCTGATTTTCGCTATCTTTAATGTTTTTATTTCAATATGGCGATACAAATTTTTGCATGAAAACTGGAAATTAAACAAAATATTTTACAGTCGTGGATAAAATAGCATCTTGTATTCGCTTAAGATGATGGCAATTCTTCACTCGGATGATTCCCTCCACTCGCTACGCTCGTTTCGGGAAACTTCATCCTCGTGAAGAATTGCCTTCATTCTAAGCTCATACAAGAATCTACTATTCTTTAGTATGCTTTTTATCAAACAAAAAATTTTTTGAATGAAAAATGTTTTTTCTACTACCCAATATAAAAAAACTATTTTCGATGTTTGTTCATTAAATCGAAAACTTCTTTTTCGTCACCGGTGATAAAAAAACCTATACGAATTACTTTCGTACCTAGTGACAAAAGTGATTTTTTAAAAGCCATCTATTTTCTAATTTCTCAACTAGAATAAACCATCCTAGAATACCCGTTAAGACAATCAATTGATTGAATGAAATAATTTTGTTAGTGTTAATTTGTCTCTGTTTGGAGGGTGACGTTAATTTATTTTTGAATTATTTACGACAATTTACATTGAAATTGTAAAAATAATAATAGTTAAATATATAATATTCATATATTCTTTTTAAATAGCATGATAAAAAACAGTTGGTGTAAAGATATTTTTAAAAAATATTATTTCACCTATTTATTTAACAAAAATGAAAAAAAAATATTTATTTTACGTAAAATAATTTAGGTTGTGTTAAAATATATCATGAATTTACGTAACGTCATTCCCATTCAAAAACTAAATCAAAACTGATATTTTTATTTTAGAAATCTGAAATCTGAATTTGATTTTGTTTATGACAAAGTACAAACCGTCTTTAGTTATAAGCCTACTAGACGCAAAATTCAAAAAACAATAAACCTTCAAAGATGTATTATTTAATGATTTTAAGAACTTTAGAGTAAATAGAATAATAATATAGGATTTTGGCGTGTAAATAGAATAAAAATATAACATCAAGAATAACTTTATGTATGGATATGTAAAAAATTAACGAAAATAACAATAAGGCTTGTAATTAAAGACAGCTATGTCTTTGACATAAAAATTGGATAATTTATTCATATTGAGTCATCTATTTTTTAATAGCAGAAATATAAATACACATATACAATTTTAATTTGTAACAGTGTATTTTTTAAAAAATGAATTGTATGTAATTATAAATGAAAATGTTTAAAAATTAATAATAATTTTTAAAAAAGTAGTAGAAAAAGTACAGTCTTCTACTCGCCGAAAATCATATTTTGAATCTCGCCACCATTACCAACCTCGGCTATCGCCTCGGCTGGTAAACTGTCCTCTCGTTTCAAAATATGCAGTTTTCGGCATCGTTGAAGAATATACTATTATTTTGATTTTATAATATTTTGAAACGTTTGAGAATGAAAATTTATGTTCAAAACGCGTAACATACATATATTATAAATTAAGTTGTTTTTGGAAAATATTAAATTTATTTAAAATAAATTATTCTAAATCTAATTAAACAACTTGGAGATCAAACCATCATTATATTTTAATTTACTAACAAAATTAAAATATTATTAAAATGAATATTGTGAAATTTGTTTTCTGGAAAACCGTTACCGTTTAACAAACTTCACAATATTGTCGAAATTCGCTTTTATGTGTTCGAGATTAGGGCCCCAGAATTGTATTACTAAACTAACACGAAACAATAATGCGTTGTCGGAAAATTACAACTAAACATAAATTAATACAATAATATGAAATTAAAAAAAATTAAAAATATAAAATTCTGCTATCTAAACTCAATTATAATTCCGTTAATTTAGTTAAGTCGAACACGTCCCTTATATATTTATATATATGAAAACTTAATCTTTATCTATCATTTAGTCCATAAGCTGCATCAACAGCCCCATCATCAAAAGGACTTCGAATTAATGAAAAAACTGATTTATATTTGTTGTTCAACAGATTCAAAACCATTTCATTGAGGTGAGAAAAAAAACTTTTTATTTCTTTTGGCACACCTTTTGTTGTCTCTTTTGTTGGCACATCTGAAGAAATGTTTGCTTCCTCAGCTAACTGTAAACAATAATAAATTGAAATGCCATTTAGTATAAAAATAATTTTTTTCATTATATGTATATCTTACCGCAAAAGCCATCAAAACAATTACTAAAACTATCAGTTTCATTTTTAGATTGATGTTTGTTGGTTGGATGTATATCGATTATATATGATTTGGTTTGTATAAAAAAAATTAAACGTCATAGACTTAAAACTTCAAATAAACTAAAAACGGGAGATTAGTGTTACTGTAACAAAAAAAATTGACACAGTTCCATAACATTATTACGTGTACAAAAACTACATATTCAACTTCCAGATTAAGGTTAAAACCATCTTGTATTGATACTGCAATGCAGCGGTTTATATATCATTAGTTGTTTTAAACTTTTGTCAATATAATTATTTGCACATGCAAAATAAAAGATAGCTTCCCCGAAAGCAATTTAAAATGCAACCCTAAAACTGAGTGATGTAATTTTTACATTAACACATTAAACAAAACACATATGACAATTTTTAATATAAAGCAGTAATCTAGAAGTAAAGTAGACAGCCTATCGCTGCTCGTTTCCCATTTTTGTTTTTTTAAATGTGGAATAGAACAACAGCGCCTTTATTGTTCCTATTCGGGACCAAACCAAGATAACTGAGTTGACAGAAATCTTCGTTAACTTATTATTAAGATCAATTGCCGACTTTCCCCATTCCATCCAAGAAAAATAATCTAGCAGCAGACCAAAACGGGTTTAACCTTAATCCAAAAACTGAATTTGTAGGTAAAAACTATTTAAAAGTATGTCAACTTTCAATTTTCTTATAATCTAATCTAATCTTTTACTAACCTTCTTTTTCTAATTCAAAAAAGAAAAATTTTTCAACAACACTAAATCTTGCTATTCCAACAAAGTCATATATAATCGATACACATCAAGCTAAAACATACCAATCTCACAATGAAATCAATACTACTAGTTGTTCTTTTGATAGCATTTGCAGTAAGTTTATAAATTTTTGTTTACAAGAAATAAATTTAATTAGTTTTATTTTGTTCCAGATTGCTGGGGAAACTATTATTTCTTCAGAAGATAAGAATCCAGACATTACTTTAGATGCCTCAGTAGAACAAACACCAACTATGCAAGAACAAATCGAACACCTATTATCACAGCTTTATGAAATGATCTGGAACTACCCGTCAACTCCCGAAGTTCCTCTTTGTGATGAACCTATAGATAAATCAGTTTGATCTAAATAATACTTAATAATATTAGTTGTCAAACACAGAAGTATTTTTATACATACTATATTAGCTACGTTCAGTTATGGTGATAGTTCAATGTGAAATAAATTTAAATAAAATTATAAAACATTGAAAAATCTTCAAAAAATTACAAAAAAAATTTTTTTACAAAAAACCAGAAGTTGGGATGCTTTCAATTCGATTATCAGGTACAGATGTAATTGAACTTTCAAAAAAACAGGTGTATAGGACATCCCCACCACTTTGTTCACTATCGGTCAAAAACTAATCAGTTCCTTGCCATACATATTTGCATCTTTTTCCAAAGTGTCATCAAAATTCATTCACGAACAAATCTAGTCTGCTCCCAACAAACATAAAAAACACGGTGGGAAAAAAACCAGTTGTTGTATGGTGATGGGGTCCACCCTATATCCAATGTACTCCAAAAGCTGATAAAATCTATCTCATGTTCCGTGAAAGCTTTTACCAACGTTTCATGAAAATCGGTCGGTAATTCTAGGCTACAGTAAGGACAAACACCTGAAAAAAAAAACTTTTTATCCAGAAGTGTCAAACCGGAAGTTGGTATGCAGAAATATTGGAAACAGTACTAAGCAAGTTTCAATAAGATCATAAGCCGGGATTAGAAGTTATTGAAGATTTAAACTTAGAGGTGTTCGGGAGACCTCCCGCCATTTTGTCCAAATTTAAAATGAATCCAGATCTTTTATTTTCAAGTGAACCTGGATCATTTGCCAAAGTTTTTTCAAGATCCTATGAAGGAAGGTCACCCACCTACACACAGACGTACAGCAAATTTTTTATTGGCTGTTTATATAGAGAATGGTCCAAAACAAAAGAAAAAACAAAATTTGGGGTATGTAAGATTCGATAGATTGCATTGCTTCACACAATTTAAAATTGTGGTGAAGTAAAAAGGATGTTTATGATTTAATAAAATTCTTTTGTTTCTAGATTTAGTTTATATTTTTTATTGATTAAACCGATAACCAAAAAGTTGAGAAAATGTTTTGAATTTTTAAATCAATGATCAGTTTTAGTTGATTTGTATAGATATTTTGTTAATTTTGTTCTACGGGTGTGACGAAATCGCATTTTCTAGTCTCTGCAATTAACATAAGAGCTAACATTAGATATCACATATACCACTTACAATATATAGTAGCGAAGTATCGCTAGTCAAAGTGATATCTTGGGTGCTGATGAATGAACTCTATTCAGTTAACGGTGGCATTCTCAATCTGAGCTGTGGAGTTTTTCTTGGTATAATTCCGCACTTCTGCTTGCTCGCAGAAATGAGCCCCAATATAACACTATATGTGAAATCAAATCCTTAAAAAATGCAGTGCGTTACATGATTGAGTAATATGCTACTAGCTGGATTATTGACAATCCCATTTTAGTTTTGTTTGTAAAATTTTTTAAAAAATTGGGTTTTACTTATTATTTTTTTACTGTTTGCAACATTATATCATTAAGTATTGGCCCATTATATCATGAAGCTAAGTCATACTTTATAATAAGATAAGATTTATTGTTTAGTTAAATTCATTCTTTAAAATAAAAAACATAAAAAAAACTTCTACAAATACAATAAATTATAAACGATTGTCTCTGAGTATTCGAGAATACCATGCCACCATGCCCTAAAGGGATCAGGATTATAAACTAAGATCTTAAAATTTTAAAGATTATCATTATCAAGAAAAACTTACGCAGCTTAGGAGTTCAAATCTCGTGTGCTACGCTTGACCGAATACAATTTATCCGTCAGCACCCGTAAGATATAAATTTGGCTAGTGATATCTCACTGCTATTCCCAGTTGTATATGATATCTAACGTTAACTCATATGTCAATAGCAGGAACTGGAGTATGGGGAGTCGTCATAGTCGTACTCGTAGATCAAAAAAGAAATTTACAAATCAATAAAAACTGATCTCTCCATACGGCATATTGGACCATATTGGACTCCATCCAAATTTCTAAGTCTATTTGATAATGAATTTTTGGGTCATAATTATTTCAAAATGTATGAATATGTTGATGAGTAGTGGGGGGTTCAAAGTGTGGTTCAAAGTAATTTGGAATATATATTCAGCTTCTTACTATGGAAATACACGTTGAAAAAATTACTACAATTTTTAGCACAAGCTTTGCTGTATGGGTTATGTAAAGCAAGTTATTATTAAATTGCAACAGCATTAAAACTAATTTGAATGTAAAACTAAAAATTCTAGTACAACTCTAACTCAACTTGCAACGCTATAAGTTTGAAAACAACTTGATCGATAATGTAGTTTTTAAAGTTTCTTTTCCCGTTTCGTTCAAATTATTATCATTTCGATATTAACAAGAAAATTAATTATTTTTTGTCAGGCAGTGTTAAGAATCATATAATGAGGTTTTCCGATTATTATTTTGAATAATTTCATTCCCGCACTGAAAAAAACATGTCCTATTTCCAATCGAAATGCAATTGTCCCAACCTCACCGTGCGGTCACATATGGCGAATCAAACTACGAAATTGCTTCAACAACTCTACAATTATAAATCGATGAAGTTGAGACAATCACACGAAATATTTATGTGAAAATAAAATATAGTTCAATTAATCTCAAATACTTAAGCTTTAAAATGCAACATTCATGATATAAGGCCAAAGAAAGTTTTTTTCAGGGAAATTGTTATTATCTTTATTCATATTGGATATAACACTTTATATTTTAAATAAACCTCATTCTGTTGTTAGGCAAGTTATCGTGTAGTTGTCCCAATCACAGTGAAATTGTTTGCAAATAATTTTTCTTTGCATGAAAAATAAAATGCCAACTTCGAGATGAGATTGTCATGAACTTCAATTTTTTTTCAGCGGGTGAAATAAAATAAGGAAAAACAAAAACTACTATTTGAGTATTTCTCTTTCAATATGAATTGACATCTTCATCACAAAAGGCTGATTTAAACACAGTTTAAGGCTTCGTACAATTTACGGTATTTAAATTTATATATAATCTAGTTTTTTAGGGAATTATTGCTTTTGCCTTTGTAGCTCAGTGTGACGTCAATACGAAGTAAAATTTGGAATGCAATGCATTCAGATGATTTTTACGATATTCTAGATATGTTTTTCAGTTTTTTAGAAGAAATGTTTCGTGGCTATTCTGTTTTTTTATATTATTTGTTGTTTTTTTCTTTTTTAGAAGGAAGAAGAAATGAATCTTTCTCAATATTTTTGCTTGTTTTTGAATAAAATTAAATTTTTTTCAATAAAATATAGAATGGTAATTTTTTTTTGATTTTCAATTAGTCACAAGATATACAATATGTATGTATTATGAAAAAAAGTTAGAATTTTGAAAGTTTCATAGAACATTCTATTTGTTTAGGAATAATTTATACATTAAATGATATATGGTATTACTTATTACATTCATGAGCTAAAAGTGAAATTCTTACCCCCACTTTTTGGCATCTCTCGACGTTTTAGGACCTATGATTCTAAAAAAGCAACACAAAAAATGAATCCGTCGGGCCGTCCGGCCGTTACAACCGACGAAATCTAGAAAACGGCTTAAGCGATTTTAAAAATTTTGATTTCTATAAATAGGTACACTCAATGGTAAGAGCCAAAAGGACGATGTCTTCGATAACTGTACCGGAAATTGCTTAAAAAACGTTCATTTTAAGTGATAATGAGTAGGAACAAAGAATGCAACGAATGAATGAATCTTGAGGCTCGGGATTGGTATATGATACCAAAAAGATTAGATTATTGCATTATAAGTTTGTCAAAAAAATGTTGTCAAGTGTGTCAAAAGAAATATTTTTATTTATTTTTTTACTCAATTTTTGGGGAAAAAATAAAATTAATTATTTGTTTGAAATGAAATTTTATTATTATTATTAAGAATTATGGCATTATAAGTTTGTCAAAAAAATGTTGTCAAGTATGTCAAAAGAAAGATTTTAATCTATTTTTTACCCAATTTTTTGAAAAAAAAAATTAATTATTTGTATGCCATGAAATTTTATTATTATTATTGAGAATTATAAGTTAGTCAAAAAAATAATGTCAAGTGTGTCAAAAGAATGATTTTTCATTTATTTTTTCAGAAAAAACTAAAATTAGTTATTTGTATGAAATGAAATATATAATGAACATGAAATTATTATTATTGAGAATTTTATTGCATTATAAGTTTGCCAAAAAACTATTGTCAAGTGTGTCAAAAAACTTATTTCATTTATTTTTTTAAATAAATTTTTGGGAATAAAAATTTAGCTGTTTGCTTACGTAAATATAATTGAACACGGAAATTTTTGAATTTGTTATAGTTTTTGAAATATATTTGGAATTTCGGAAGAGTTTCAATTTTTGATTTTTAAGAACTTTTGGAATATTTATTATAATTTTTATAATTTTGGAAAAAGTTTCAATTTTTGATATTGTTATAATTTTGGCAATATTTTTGAATTTGAATTTTTGCATTTTTAAGAATTTTTGAAATATTATTAGAATTTAGAAAAAGTTTAAATATTTGATTTTATTCTTATTTTTGGAATATTTTGAAAATTTTGAAAAAAAAATAGAGTTTTTGAATTTTATATATATTTTTAGAATTTTGAAAAAAGTTTCAATTTTTGATTTTGTAAGAATTTTTGGAATATGTGTAGAATTTTGAAAAATTTTAAATTTTTGATTTTATTACAATTTTTATAATTTTGGAAAAAGTTACAATTTTAAATTTTGTTATAATTAATGCAATATTTTTAGAGTTTTTGAAAAAAGTTTTAATCTTTGATTTTGTAATAATTTTTGAAATATTTTTAGAATTTTGTTTGAAAAAAGTTGTGAATTTTTTATTTTATTTAATTTTTACAATATTTTTGGAATTTTGAAAGAAATATGAATTTGTGATTTTGAAATATTTTCTCGAAACGCTAGATGGAGAGGTTTTGAGTAGTTTGCTGATTGCATAATCTTTTCACTAAATTATGTTAATATATGATCTGTTATAATTTTCCGACAACGTATTGATGTTTCGTGTTAATTTTGTAATACAATAATTTTGTATATAGATAAAAATACATGTCCTTTAACAAAAAGTTATGTTTGATCTACATCGCCGCCCAAAACTAAAAACCATGTCCTCATAAAAGTTTTTTGCCGAAAACTATATCAAAATCCTTAACCAAGTCCGAAGTCTTGATTTCCCAGAGATGTGAGATTTCAGCCCCTTCATATTATGTAATAAGGTTATTATTTACAAGTTTTTTTTTTTAATAATAGTTAATTTTTTTTTTTTAATAATAGCAATAATAAGCAATCAAAATTTGGCCGCCAGTATTTTTAATTAAATTATTTTTAAATGATTTTTGGGAAAAAAATTTTTGGGGCAACCTGGTAGATATATATTCTCCTAATTATAAATAAACATAAAATTTGGTTTTTAGCAAAAAATCGATGAGCGCACTAATCCTGCAGCCGGATCTCGTACTATAAAATGTGTTGTGTAGTAGGAATTACAATCCCAAGTAACAATCTGAAGCTGTTGATATGTTGTTGCAGTAAAAATTTGCGGCTATTTAGATACAATAACTTCCTTAAAAAAAGGGAAAAACGTTTAGATTATGTTTTATCAACATTATTATAGGTAAAATGGGGATTGTATTTTGGTTGCCATTACGTTTTAGCAAGATGCAACAGCAATTTTCTTGTGAAAGAAAAATTGCTTTTGAGACATCAATTTGATGTGTTTAATAATATTGCGTCTAAAACAACAAACTTTTAATAGTCACAATATGACTGTATAACAAGTGAAATAGTTAAAAACGGAAAAATACTTTTAAAGCATCTAATCGGTTTTAATGGCTATTTCACTGTTCTAAAATCAGAATGGTTATTTTAAGGAAAACGGATTTTGAATAGCACTTAGGGCAGAAATAACGAAACAAGTTTTATTTTAGAAATGATTGTGGTGGCAACAATATATTATAAATTATTTGCCAAATTAACTTTGAAATGCATAATTGTGTGTAGTACATTACATTTCCTAGATTTTATAAAAAAAATTTTTGTATTGACCAACAAATAAGTGACAGTATTATGTTTTAAAAAATATCGCATGGAGAATATAAATTTCACAGCCAATTTCAAAGTAAAATTATATTATATCAAATATTTCGAGTGACTTTCTAAGATACCTCCAAAATCGTAATAGGCTCTAAAAATATTTAATATTTAAAGAAAAATGAAATAATATTTTTCAACCCATTTTTACCATTTTGCAAAAAATTGTTTCGGGCACAATTTCGTAAATAATGAACGAGAAATATATGTTTGATATTTTTACAGATGTTATCACTGAAAAAGGGTATTGTATGCAACATTAATAATTTATTGTATTGCGAGCATATTGTAAAAATTAAATGAAACATGACTTCTTTATTTAATATAACAAAACATGTTCACACAATTCATTTTAATTGTTTATGCGAATTTAAGTATAAATACAGCCAAAATATCCTACTCATTAGTAAAATAAGAAAAAAAATGCACTTTTCGTTTCAATAACAAATGTGCTTCTTATATTGCAAAATTCGCTCTCAATTCTTTGCCGATACCAATTTACATAAAACAGCTTGGATTCGAATAATACTAATTTCCTTTTCCAATTAAATTGCTTTATGTGTCGGAAACTTTAGTATGCGTATAGCAATATATCTACACACTAAGCGTTCTAGATATTTTTTAACTCTGTGGTAAGCAACCATGCAGTATAAATAGTTTAGAGTGTGAGTTATATTGTTCTAAAACGATTTTTTGGTTTCTCTCTCAATTATATTGTTTATTTTCATGCTGGATCGATGCGAATATCATTTCTGAGAACTACTTACCATTAATAACATTTTAGCAAATAAGCGATATTCATTGCCCTTTATAACTATAATGCTTTGTCTAACGGCCTATCGTTGTCCTCCTAATAAACAAAATTGTTGTATGTTAAGCATTTTTACGGATGGCTTTATGGTAAGAAATTTTTCGTTAAGGTGGCCTTTTTAGTTTTGTGGTAAGTAGTTTTTCTTTGTGTGAAAGAAGAGGATAAAACGTAGTTGTTATTTATTAAATGAAATTCATACGTATGATCATCAATCATCATTTATTTAGACAGAGATCTTAAAAATCAGAATGCAAGTCTGTTGGCTAGTCATGAGACATACTTAACCAATGAACTCATAATATAAATTTCTCAAGAAAATATATTTTCATTTGTTGGAAATCAATAAATTTATAAACATTTTTTTTATTTTTTACAATTACAATGGTATGCGTTATTGAATAGAGGATATTTAAATAGCATGATTTATAAAGTGTGAAGCAATGGAATTAAAACAAATTTCGTTTTGAAGGGCAAACATACATTTGCTGCAATTTGCTATAATTGCCATCAAGTGGTGTAACTGAACGGTTAATGCCCAATGGCAAAATGCATTTTATTAAATATGGTGATACTTCCTTAATGCATCTATGATCTCATCGTGAATGAAACCACATTTTCTTTTCTTGACCAGTAAAACAAAGTAACATTTTTTTCATAATACCAATATGCTGCTGATGAAGCATATCACACACGATAACATCATCTACCATATTGATAGGAAGGCAGAGAAGGGTGAATTGAATTTGTGATGATGTTTGTCTAGTTGCTAGCGAAAGGAATAAACAGTTCGCTTAGGCATATAGGTTCGTGGAAAACTCATATTGTGTTGGCCATTATCATACTCTCCAATGACATGGCATTTAAGACATCCATGATAAGTGTTGAAGTTAACTGTAACTAGAGCAAGACTTAGACAAAGCTAATTGAGTTTTTGAAATGTTGGTTTCATTTTGTTTTCGATTAGTATATTTACCTTTGGGCTTTGATCATACTACAAGCTGCAGCATCACAAATAAAGCAACGGATTTTAATATCTATGGGTACGCATTTGAATATCTATTTATCTTTATTTCTATCTATATTTTTGCTATTATTTATTATCATACTGTTTTGCAAGATCGGTTACAAATTATCTACAAAGCCTTTTGCCACAGTAAATCCCCACAACCATCGAAGCAAAACCGTCGATCTCGCATGTATTACGATGTGCATGAGCCGAAATTGAGTTTTTGAGCTTTTATAAATAGGAATTACATCAATATTTATTCTTAAACTGATGAAAATTGAACTATCTAAGGATTTGAAATAAGATTCTAAGCAACATTTAACACCTCGATTCCAATTGATTTAATGGTATTATATTTGCAATCTTCTGTGGTGTATTAAACAAGGTGCGAGCATCACATTGTAGTGGTTGCAATTTATTTTGTTTAAGTCGTTGTTTATAAATTGTTAAGAGCTCCTTTAAAGCAGTTTGTGCAATACTAAACGATACTGCCTATATTTGTATCTTACCAAGAAAGTCTTCTGTATTATCTTCGTTTTCGTCTTCGCTATCATAAAGGAAATGTCCGAATTTTTCGTTTTGATCATATATAGAGTTTACAAATGTTAAAAGTTTTAGTATTTGAGGTAGACATGGCTTGAAAAAGACATAATTGCTCTCTTTTAATTCAGTATCACAATCTTTATTGGAAACTAAATTGTTCTCACCTATAAAACAAAGAGAAAAAATAATACTCGTTATCAAATTAAATAGACATTTTTGAAAAAAAAAAAAACTTACTTATGTTTACATACTTTGTTGCTTGTATATTGTTGTGATACTACAATAAAACGGATCAGAAGTTTGGATTCGGAAGAAATCACTTTTATTTTTCTAACAGTGTAATTGGCACATGTCAATCGTTTAACGTTAATACACAAATTTTCGTTATTAATTAAGGTTCCATTTTCAGCTGTTCAGTATTGATCTCGAACTTTCTATGAAATGTAGAACTGCGTGTATATTTCTTTAATGATTTAAAATAATGGTTTAAATTTTTATTTTCCATTATATAAAATAATATCGAGTGCACTGTCACAGCCGACCAAATAAAACCAAATAATTGTTTAATGGTTTGAAAAATATACATGGCGTATGCTCCTAGCATGAAATTAATTGACAATATGAGTGGACAGAAAATTTGCTTTACAGAAAGCTCAAACTCAACAATACAGTCTAAGTTATATTGCATTCATCTTTCTATTAAAAGAGCTAAACTGCTTAATTGGGATTTGACTTTGAAATTATACAAAAACGATAATAAAACGTTTTTATTTCAACGCATATATACTTGTCTATAGCAGCAAAATTGCTTTCGACATAAAAATTTTGATTTTACGAAAATAATTATATTACTGCTATGAACACATATTACCTATATATAAGAGAATTAGCTGTTTTGTTTACTGTCACAACGTTTCCAAAACTAATGATTTAGCTATTTAACTTTTATAACTATTTCGTATAGTTTTTCAGATTTCGAGACGTTGTCACAGCATATCTTTTGCTGTGAATGACAATTTACCGAGTCAATTGTTACTTGGGATATTTGTCACAATAACACATAAAAACCTTTTAAGACCAAGGTCCTACAACAACATACGTTCAAAGGTGTTGATGGACGTAAATATTTCTTTTTTTGTTTTTTTATATTTTTGGTTAAAGAATGGATAACTAAACAAAAAGTCAGACAAGTGCGAATAAAATTCGCTCGCCAAGGGTTCCGTGAATGTAAAAGAACACAATATCAAAAATAAATGACATAAAGTTATGTTGTAAAGTCTTTATATCGCCCGACTATGGACGCATAACAAAATAAATGTTAAATCGTAGACGTCAATAGTAAATGTCAATCTCATCTACATTGATCAAAAATATTACTTGAGGTTAAATCTTATCCATAGCTGTTTATGTTAACTAAAGAAAGATTTAACCAGTATTTTAATGGTTTAAAATGGGAATATTTGTTCTATAAATCAGCGTCAAAATATAGGGTGGTATACATACACTTAAAATAACACTTTTTTATCAATAACTAAAAAGCTGTGCATCGCAAAATTCTAAAAAATATTGAAATGCTTCGGAAATTTGGTGCTCTTTCAAATGATATCCCACTCGGTTGGGTCAAAAAAAGGTTTTTTTACCCTTCTTACACCCATCCCCTAAACACACAGAAATATAATTATTTGAGAGTTGGCTATAATTTTCGTTCAAAATTTAGAAAACTTCTTGTCTCTATGAATTTTTTCAATTTTGTCTATCAGTGTCGTAACGTAGGAGGGGGGGGGGGACGGTCTGGAATTTGCACATTTTTTAGAATAACTTAAAAACTGTGCACCGCAAAATTCTAGAAAAATTGCAATGTTTCTGAAATTTGGTGCTCTTTCAAATGACACCCCATTCGCTTGGGTCAAAAAAGTTTTTTTCAGCCTTCCCCATCCTAATCCCTTAAACGCACAAAAATATATTTATTTGAGAGCTCGCTATAATTTTCGTTCAGAGTTTATCAAACTTCCTGTCTCTGTGAATTTTTTCAAATTTTCTGTTAATTAGGCTCGAAATGCAAGGGGGGACCAACTATTTGTGTCACTTTATTGATAATAATTCAAAAACTATGCATTGCAAAATTCTAAAAAAATGGCAATATTTCTAAAATCAAGTGCTCTTTTAAATGACACCCCACATGACCTGGTTTTAAATGACGTTTTTACCCCTTAACATTTCCACCCCTTTAATAAATATAGTTATGAGTATCTGCCACTTTTCTATATTTTTCATTAAAAACCTACTTATTTTTCTATCATTCCAAATGTATTTGAAGATTTTCGATCAGTTAGGTTCGGAGCTAATCGAGGTAAGAAAACACGAAGAAAACGTCATTATTCAAAATTATACAAAAAATGGTGAGGTGTAAAATTCCAAAATACATTTTTAAATAATGCCGAAATGAAGCCCTTTCATATGATACCCTACTCTACTCGTCTCGATAAAAAAATGTATGTTCTCAATGTATGTTCTGGCTTTACATCGTACCTCTTTAAAACAAACGAACACAACTTTATTTATTTTTTAGCCCGCCATCTTGTGTGGTTAGGTTAGTTTTATAAGCACCTAAAATTTTAAGTTCATTGGATTAATGATTCACGAGATAATCAAAATAATGTGAAAAACACGTTGTGCTCTCACCAACAGTGTTCCGTATAAAAAACGGAACCCTAAAAATCCTATCACTGACAAAATATGACATAGTCCAATATTTTATGATAGAATAGAGAAAATAAAAGTAAATTAAAAATTAAATAGCAAATTTTTACAAAAATTTGTTGGAACGAAACAAAACAAAACAAACAAAGATTAAATCTTCATTACAATTGATTGATTGAAACGGATTAGATTTAATTTTACTTAAATCAAGTTAAATTAATCAAAAAATATTGCGGCAGGAATCAGAACTAGAAAATTGTTTGATATAGAAGAGACATAACAGCATAGAATAGATTTTTGTAGCAATATAGATTTTTGAATGTTTTTAAAAAGAATGTACGTTGAAAACTTTTGATATTTTGGGTGCAAAAACATAAACCAAATGTTATAGGAAACAATCAATAATGGCTTTACAATCGTGACTGAGGATGTTAATTAGAATAGAAATATTTCCCATTCTATGAATTCACACAAAGTATCGTCTAGAAATTTAATGCAAAAAAATATGGAGGGGCTGAAATCTAACAGCTCTGAGATATCAAGACTTCGGTCTGGGTTAAGGATTTTGATATAGTTTTCGGCAAAAAACTTTTATGAGGACATTGTTTTTAGTTTTGGGCAGCATCAAACATCAAATCAAACATAACTCTTTGTTAAAATACAAGTATTTTTTTATCTCTGTTTGGAAATTTATTACAAAACTAACACGAAACATCAATACGTTGCCGGAAAATTATAACAGATCATAAATTAACATAATTTAGTGGAACACCCAAAAAAAAGTCGTAGGTAATATTGATAAAAATTGATTATGCTATTTTAATAACTAGTAAATTATCATTGTGAAAAAATATTATCAAAGCAAACATCATTTCTTCAAAAATTCAAAAAAAATATTTCGTATTTGTCATTCCAATAATAATTTATCATATTGATATTTAATTATTATAGTGTTGTTGCAAAACGTTTATTTTGGTAAGTTAAATTATAATTCAAAGTAATTCATAATGAATTATCAATCTGAAAACGATTTATAGAGATGAAATTATCGTTTAAAAACATCATAACGATTTATAAATCCAATGATATTTATGTTATTATATTGATAAAAATAAATTATAATATTGATAAAAGTTTATGGTTTTAAGAAATCATTTTAAAATATTTATTTGGTTTTTGTCTTTTGATTTCTCACAGCTAAATTGATTTTTTATAATTCACTAAAGTATTGACCTAATGTGATGTATGTATATGCAATACAAATCGACAAAATTTATCTATATGGTAATAACATTGCCATCATTGTAATATCTTGTATTACAACATAGTTCTTTTAAGAACTTTTTTTCTATGAGTTTTCAAAAATACCTTTTATAAATGAAAGAAAATTTATTTATAAAAATTTTTTTTTAAAAATCTAAAACTTATAGAAATTATTATCTAATCTATAAATATTATACATATGATAATAGTTTCTATAATTCAAAATTATATTTCGCCGGTATGTGCAAGTGCAATTACGGTCTCCATTAAAAAAATGATGTAGATTTAATAAAATACTACATCAAACTTATATTTTTTTATTAATATACGGCCAACAGCCTACGTTTATAATTAGGATAAAATATTATTCAACAAATCAACAAATAATTATGTATATCATAACAAATTATCATATTGATAACTTAACATTTTTTATTTCAATTTTTTAAAAATTTAAAAACAATTATAAATATGATAAACTATTTTCAAATCAACAATCGTGACAATGATTGTTGATTTGCAAATAGTTTATCATATTTATAATTGCTCTTAAATTTTTAAAAAATTAAGAAATGATGTTAAGTTATTAATATGATAATTTGTTATGATATACATAATTATTTGTTGACCAAAAAAAGTTTTAATTTTTTGTTATGTTTTGATAATATTTTATCATAATTATATACGTACATTGTTGACCGTATATTAATAAAAAATTATGAATTTGATGTAGTATTTTATTAAATCTACATCATTTTTTTTTTGAGTGAATGATGATACACTCAGCAAACTGCTCAAAACCTCTCCATTTAGCGTTTCGAGAAAATATTACAAAATCACAAATTCATATTTCTTTCAAAATTCCAAAAATATTGTAAAAATTAAATAAAATCAAACTTTTTCCAAAATTCCACAAATATTCCAAAAATTAGAATAAAATCAAATATTTAAACTTTTTCTAAATTCCAATAATATTCCAAAAATTCTTATAAATTCAATCTTCTCCAAAATTCTAAAAATATTGCAAAAATTATTACAAAATCAAAAATTCAAACTTTTTCCGAAATTCCAAAAATTATAATAAAATCAAAAATTTAAAATTTTTCAAAATTCTAAAAATATTCCAAAAATTTAAACAAAATCAAAAATTGAAACTTTTTCGAAATTCTAAAAATATATATAAAATTCAAAAACTCTGTTTTTTTTCAAAATTCTAAAAGTATTGCAAAAATTGTAACAAAATCAAAAACTGAAACTTTTTGCAATATTCCAAAAATATTCCAATAATATTGCAAAAATTCTTCAACTTCAAAGTTTTTCCAAAATTCTAAAAATATTGCAAAAATTATTACAAAATCAAAAATTGAAATTTTTTTCAAAATTCCAAAAATTATAATAAAATCAAAAATTTAAAATTTTTCAAAATTCTAATAATATTCCAAAAATTCTTACAAAATCAAAAATTAAAACTTTTCCCAAAATTCTAAAAATATTGCAAAAATTATTACAAAATCAAAAATACAAACTTTTTTCAAAATTCCAAAAATATTTCAAAAACTATAACAAATTCCAAAATTTCCATGTCCAATTACATATACGCCATCAAAACAGCTACATTTTTTTCCCAAAATATTGGCTAAAAAAATAAATGAAATCATTTTTTGACACACTTGACCACATTTTTTTGACAAACTTATAATGCCATAATTCTCAATAATAATAATAAAATTTCATTTCAAACAAATAATTAATTTTATTTCTTTCCAAAAAATTGGGTAAAAAAATTAATAAAAATCTTTTTTTTGACACACTTGACAACATTTTTTGGACAAACTTATAATGCGATAATCTAGTTTTTGATCTCACATACCAATCCCTACCATCCAGATATCTCCAAATTTCATGTTCCTACTCTTAATCACTTAAAATGAACGTTTTTTAAGCCAAAAATATGAAAATTTGCTATTTTTGGCACACATAATGATTTTTGACACACTTCCGGTACAGTTATCGAACACAGCGTCCTTTCGGACCTGTCCCTTGAGTATACCTATTTTTAGAAAAAAAATTTTTGAAATCCCTCCAGCGGTTTTCCCTGCAGCGTAGGTAATGACGGACATACAGTCGACAGACAGACATACATTTTAGTTTGTTTGCTTTTTTAGAATCAGTAGGTCCTAAAACGTCGAGAAATGCCAAAAAAATTTGGTGTAAAAATTTCACTTTTGACTCATGAATGTAATACTTAGGTCTTTCAGACCGAAGTAATATAATATAATGTAAAAAACATTTCCATAATATGGAGTCTAATGACAGTGGAAAAATTCAACTTAAGTGAAATAAAAAAGCGATGAAGAGGTTTCAACTTCGAAATTATCATCGCCTCAAGCGCCTCCCTAAGGATTCGAACCAGGCAAAGCCAGTGGGACACCCCGTAGTTTATTCATATTTTAAAAGAGAATCTCATGTTTCTCGTCAACAATTCAACTATGTGCAACAATAAAAATAAATAACAAACATACTACATTTGGACACACAAAAGTGTTGTGCAGTTCAAAAACAGTAAGAAACTTTATTTTTTTGATTACAGAATTAAATATGTTTAAAATTTCTTACACACTTTAAATAAGGAACAAAAATTTATTTACTTTAGTTAAATTTTATAGATCATTTAATTGGATTTTTAAAGGCACCTCCAAATACTGAACTTAAAGACGTTGCCAGGTTTGCGAAAAAACTCATGATCTTCTCGTTTATAGAAAATATAATATCTTGCGGTGCCATGGGCTCGCCTGAAGTAACTATGGGCTCGTCTGAAGTATGTATTACTGCTGTTGTTAGTGTAGAATTATTTACTTCCTCAGCTACTGAAGAATTACTTACTTCTTCACCCAACTGTAAAACACAATAATCAAATTTTTTAATTAAATATAAAGAAAATACTCCTAATTTTTATCTTACCGCAATTGCCCCTAACAAAATAACTACTATAAGTATCGACTTCATTATTAGATTGATGTTTGATAGCTCGATGTGTGTCCATTATATATGATTTTTTAACTATAACGGATTTATAGATTTATATCGAATAACTTTAAAGAAGCTTAAAAAATTAAACGGTAAAAAATAAATATTGACATATTTATAAAGTGTTGTTGTCTTAATAAGCAATACAAGTTCGATTGCGTTGATTAAGGTTAAAACCGCCGTGATTTGATGTTACTAGGCTGCTATTTAGTATAAGATTGACCAAATCAGTTTGAACGTGGACTAGCTGTTAGGAGAAGTAAGAAAAATTATTTTAAAAACACATGATAACACTGATGCACAGACTGACTACCCATCAGTTCTAAAAATATAGTAACCTTATATCCATTAACTAATTTAAGTTGATGGCTAACTATTCCCATAGCATTTCAGACAAATTTATACAATACCAAAAGAAGAAATGTAGAGTTATTTTCGAGTTTCCAAGCCCATAGGATATTGATGAAACTTTGGTATATGATCCAGGTGAACTCGGAAATGGAAGATCTGGATTCATTTCAAATAAATAAATAAATAAAATAAATAAAAGGTTACAATCAATATGGGAAAGAATTCATTAGGGGTACATTGGACAAAGGGTTTTTTCAATACGTTTTTAATGTTTGTAAGGAGCATACAACATTCGTTCGTGAATGAATTTTGGTGACACTTTAAAAAAAGATGCAAATATGTATGAAACAAAGAACTGATTAGTTTTTGAGTGATATTGAACAGAGTAGTGGGACGTTCCCCGATCTGTATCTGATAATCGAATTGGATGAAACTTGATACATAAACCTTTAGTACAGTTCTGCATCCCAACATACTGTTTTTCGCTTCCGGTAAAAATAATTTTTGCGATAATTTTTGGAATTTTTTTCAATGTTTTTATATTGACACCCGAACACCCGTTTATATGAAACTTCAATAACATCAGCTCCTGATAATTGATGTTGATGAAACTTAGTATATATGCTTAGAGTATAATTTGTGACAGTACTGTATTCCAACTTCCGGCAAAAATTTTTGTTTACTTTTTCAATTCGTTCAACAAAATTTATGTCTGTTGGAATACTACAGCTTTCTTTAATGTTTTACTTCGGTCTGAAAGACCTAAGTATTACATTCATGAGCTCAAAGTGAAATTCTTACCCCCACTTTTTTTGACATTTCTCGACGTTTTAGGACTTACTGATTCTAAGAAAGCAAACAAACAAAAATGTATGTCTGTCTGTCAGCCGGCCGTCCGTCCGTCATTACCTACGCTGGAGGGAAAACCGCTGGAGGGCTTTCAAAAATTTTTTTCCTAAAAATAGGTATACACAAGGGACAGGTTCGGAAGGACGTTGTGTTCGATAGCTGTACCGGAAGTGTGTCAAAAAAATCATTATGTGTGTCAAAAATAGCAAATTTTCATATTTTTGGCTTAAAAAACGTTCATTTTAACTGATTACGAGTAGGAACATGAAATTTGGAGAAAACTTGATGGTCGGGATTGGTATGTGAGATCAAAAACTAGATTATTGCAATATAAGCTTGTCAAAAAAATGTTGTCAAGTGTGTCAAAGGAAAATTTTTATTTATTTTTTTACCTAATTTTTGGGGAAAAAATAAAATTGTTTGTTTGAAATGAATTTTATTATAATTATTGAGAATTACTTATGGCATTATAAGTTTGTCAAAAAATAATGTCAAGTGTGTCAAAAAATGATTTCATTTATTTTTTAGCCAATTTTTTGGAAAAAAAATGTAGCTGTTTTTATTACGTAAATGTAATTTAAAATGAAATTGGACATGGAAATTTTTGAATTTGTTATAGTTTTTGAAATATTTTTGGAATTTTGAAAAAAGTTTGTATTTTTGATTTTATAATAATTTTTGCAATATTTTCAGGATTTCGGAAAAAGCTTTAATTTTTGATTTTGTAAGAATTTTTGCAATATTTTTAGAATTTTGGAAAAAGTTTGAATTTTTAAGAATTTTTGAAATGTTATTGGAATTTAGAAAAAGTTTAAATATTTGATTTTATTCTAATTTTTGGAATATTTTTGGAATTTTGAAAAAGTTTGATTTTATTTAATTTAACAATATTTTTGGAATTTTGATTATAATTTTCCGGCAACGTATTGATGTTTCGTGTTAGTTTTGTAATAAATTTTTAAACAGAGATAAAAAATACTTGTACTTTAACAAAGAGTTAAAGTTTAGAGTTTGAGTTAGAGTTTGAGTTAGAGTTTGATATACATCGCTGCCCAAAACAAAAAACCATGTCCTCATAAAAGTTTTTTGCCGAAAACTATATACAAATCCTTAACCCAGACCGAAGTCTTGATACCTCAGAGCTGCGAGATTTCCCTCCATATTTTATAATTAGAATTACACGAGATCTATAATATCGATTAACCATTAATTGAAGTATTTAATGGATATTAGCTCACTATATATCCAGAACATTTCGTTTCCAGAGTTGTAGTGAAGTTAGCCTATCAGTGTCGCAATATTTTTTTTCACTGTCCTGCTGAAAATAAAAATTAGATCTTGCCAATAAGGTCTCCTGACTCATGTCACCAAACAAACTGCATTATTGGTTTGGTTTGAGCCGATCGAATTTTCACTAAAATTGACCTTGAATTCTATTAAATCGTCTTCATTTATGTTATTCACTGCAAAGCAATAGAGTTTCGAGTTTGGGAGAACCAAATTTTGAGGCTAATTTGGTAAAGTTAATTTAATACGTTCGCTTGATTGGAGTTTGTTTTCAAATTGTATGAATATTGGGACGAGAAAAAAAATAAATAGAAACATATGTTCAGCTTTTAACAAAAACAACAAAGCTAATCACTTTTTAAGAATCACTTTCATATTTCTTGTCAACTAGAGACATACTACAGGAAAATATGTACAAAATAAATAAAAATCATAGAATTTACTGCATTTGTCTAAATTTATAAAATCAAAAAATTAATCTTAATTTTCTCATATTAGAAAATTACAAATATATAAGAATTATAATTTAATACATCTGTATTCTGCATTCGTTATTTAAATATCATGCAATTTCAATTGGTTCTTTAAACGCCTCTTCAGTTATAGCAGTTATAGACATTCCCAGGAGTCCAAAAACACTGACGATTTTGTCTTTTATTTCAGTTATATTTGTATGTGTTAGTGACGTATTTTTGAAAATTTCTGTTTCCGAAGCAAGTAAAAAATTATTTATTTTCTTAGCTACTGGCGTATTACTTGCTTTCTTACCTAACTGTAACAAAAAACATAAGTTTTATTTTATAGAATATAATCAAAATAGTTGTATATGATTATCTGCTTTCATATTCATCACCTTAATGAGCGTCAAATTGAGTTTAGTAATAGCTATTTTTATAGTACTCATAAAATTGAGTGAGTTCATTGCGAGTGCGAATTCAAAAAATGAAAAACTACAAACAAGCTACTTAGTTAATAATAATACGTGTTTACGGACGATTTAATATTAAAAATACAAAAATGTTAAATAATTTAATTTATTTTTGATATGTGAAAGCAGATAAGGTTTGTATGTAACGCGGATCATAACTAATCGTTATGGTGCACGTAGTGTTAGCAGCCTTTGCTTAACCTGTTAATATTTACAACTGGGTCTATATTGATTCACGTTACGATTTTTATTATATAAATGACTATTATCTTACCGTAAAGACTAGCGCAATAATAACTACTATGAATATCAACTTCATTATTAGATTAACGTTTGAGAGGTCGTTCCTTATCGGTTATATATGAATTTGTCGGTATAATAGTATTACATGATGCACATTTATATTGGATTACTTAGAAAAGCTTAAAATGTAACGGTACAAAAATTTGAGATAATTCTAAATTATTGTTACCATTACATTACAGGAATAGCAAATACAATTCAATATAGGAAAGATGCAGGGGCGGACTGGGTCCTTTATTAGGGCGCCAACCTTGACTTCCAAAAGGGCGCGTTAAAGGGGGGGATTTTAAAATTTTAAATTTTTTGAAATTTTAAATTTTTTAAAATTTTAAATTTTTTAAAATTTTAAATTTTTTAAAATTTAATTTTTTTTGAAATTTGAAATTTTTTGAAATTGAATTTTTCTTTTAATTTTTTGAAATTTTTAAAAAATACAACTGACGAGAAAGCTTTTGACACTATCTTAATACCTAACTTACAAATTTTACAATGTTATATATAGTTATAACTTTTTGCTTTAATATAATTTATTACAGGGTCACGGCCCAACGGGCAAAAGTTATAACTAAATTATCTCATATACTATAATTATTACTGTAAAATTGTGAAAGTAGTGGGAAAAAGCATGACAAAGTTGGTTAAGCAAAAAAAATATTAATTTATTTAACACATATGAGTTTATATACAGTATATAAGCGACGTAAGTACAAAATTGGAATATTGGGAATCTTCTTCACAGTCACCAGTTTTACAATAATCGTCAAAATCTTATTAATAAAAATAATAAGCCTTTCTTTCCACAGACATTTCGTAAGTCATCAACGTAATAAATTTTCATCAACGTAACAAAAGTAATAAATTTTTTAAATCTAATGAGCCATAATTCATAAAAGCATTAAAAACAAAAAATATCGAAAATTGTGAACAAATTGATACTTTCGGTGTTTTACTAGTTTGAGCTTTGAGTACATGGTATTTCGATTTTTTGAACTGAATTGATACTATAGACTATAGAGTATAGATTGACTATGTTAGCACATTAAGAAAACATTTAAAGTATGCTAAACTTTCTTAGTATGAAAAATAGAATTGTTTGCTTGTATAATAGATAATTAGGTTTGTTAGAAAATTAAGAGTATTGAGTATTCTAATTTTAAGTATCCGATATTTAATAACCCAAATCATAGCAATCATAAATTAAATTAAATTTAAATTAATTTTTCAGTCTGCAAAAGTATGTACATATTTAAAATTAAAATACTGTAGTAATCTCGGGAAATCCAAATCCAAAATAATAATAAAACAAATCCATAATAAAAAAGTATCGATTCGGTTCAAAGTATCCGGTTCAAAGTATCAGGTTAATGTCATGAAAGTATCAGTTGATATCGATACTGAAAAGAACCGATTTCTCACATCACTATAGTAAGGTCGAAGAACCAGCACTTTTCATAGTTGGTCAATTTCTACAAAACGAAATAAGGGGAAAAGTATTTTTTCTCCGATAGACAGCAAATATAAATTTTGCAGACTTATTTCAGTCAGCAAAGTGGCACTTTTCCTGCCTGGCAGCAAAGCAAGTACTTTGCTGCCTAGGCAGCAAAATAATTAGACTTCATAGAAATAAACAGATATTGCGATTAAAAAAAAATTTTTTTAATCGATTTTTGTTTTCATTTTTAAAATTTTGCTTTATTTTTAAAGTAATAATTATTAAATTACATATCATTGTAATTAATCGGAGAAAAAATTATATGTTCAACTCGGCAGCAAGGTAGATTGACTGCCTTGGCTGAATTCCTAGCCTCGCTCGCTCGGCTATGAACTATCAGCCGCGGCAGTCAATCTACTACTTTGCTGCCTAGTTAAACAAATAACTATTATACAATATCATTTTAATATAGACTTTTACATACGTGAAGAAATCATTAGTGAAACAAATGAAAATTGTAACAAAAGCTGGGTGAGGGACATGTGATATCCGACCCCCCCCCCTCCCAAGTTTCCTGACTGGGGGGTGGCAGAGGGGGTGAATTTGTAGTTGGAGCGTTGGAGGCAGGGGAAAATTGTAGAGTAGAATGTGGTCTCTGCGGAATTATGTTTTTTTTTTAAAAGCAAAACTTTGCAACAAAAAAAAATCGATGACCCGCCGAGGGCGCACCGGCCCGACGGCCGGAGGGCCGGCGGGCCAGTCCGCCCCTGGAAAGATGGATCATGGTTGAAACTGTATTGGTTTAATGTTTCTTAACAAAAATTTAGTATAAGCTTATAAATTTATAAATACTTTTTTAGATTGTAGTGTAATAGAAATTACAATATATGTCTTAACAACACAAAGAAACCTTTTAAGACCTTTTAAGATAATAACTTACGTTCTGAAGATAAACGATAAAGTTGAACCTCTGTGGATTGAGGCTAGCAAAGATTATTAATTTCAGCCATTTATATCATTTATATACCATTATTCTATTCTATACATTTTTCTTTTATGACAGCGTGGGATCGCGTCAGTTTTGAAATTTGTTGTACTAATTAATGACTGATATGCAGAAATAAATAAGATGACAACAGCACACAACGTGAAGTTAAGCCTGCAGAAGAAGAATGGGAATATATGAAAATGGAAACAAATATATCCCTTGATATGTCTGTAGGTACACATTTTAATCAGCAGCCCTAGCAACTGACTAGAATTCAAAGTAGCGGGGCAGTCGTTTATGTATTTGAACTTTGAATCAGTTTAGTAAGATGGGAAAAACGATGATTTAACAATCAATTTTTCTATTGCTCCAGCATTGCTTCTAGGGAAATCAAATAATAGAATTTTACGAGAATTCTAACAAAAATAACAAAAGATCATGCCACACATATTTTAGCACCCTGCAATGCAGTAGTAGAAGATGATATTGTATTGATTCCAGTAAAACTAGCCTCAAACTGAGTCATTTTCTTTGAATGAGCACAAATTCGCGTTAAACCAACATTGGAAATGGAAACTTAAACAAGACAGTAAATATTACGAAAAACAGACATGATAATTATATAGCTTAACACAATTTACTCTGAAAAAAAGTTTCTAAAAATACCAACATTTGTTACGAAGCGGTTGTTCCTAAATTACTTTGTAGTATCTGCGTCAAAACATTAATTTTACCGATCAGATGCTGACTATGTAAACTCTTATTGTTCATTATATCCATAACAGTTCATTCTATCCATTCTATCCATAATATATACTTGTAAAAGTATATGATGCTAGACAGTTCGTGAAGATCGTCAAGCATTTGAATAATAATAAAAAGATATGATTTATTTTTTTTTTTAATTCTAAACAAATGTTATGGAATTCATTCATTTTTTTTCTAAATAACAGGTCATTCAATAAGTCCGTAGGATAAGTAAGAAAAAAACAACATTTTGACAAAACTCGATTTTTTTATTCAACATAGTTGCCTTCGAGGGCGATACAACGAGTATAGCGATTTTCCAACTTTTCTATACCACTTTCCAACTTTTCTATACCGTCAGCTATTTCGTGCACCTTCAATTTGCGATCGTTCATAACCAATTTGTGGAGTTTTTTTATGTTTTCTGGAATAACAGCCTCATTTGGGCGTCCACTGCGCTCTGCATCTTTTGTGCTGGTACGACCACATTTAAATTCAGCAATCCACTTCTCTACCATTTGTCTCGATGGAGCAGAGTTTGGATAATGTTTATGGCTTGCCATTGTTTGGTTTCCACTGTATTTTTTTTCATCAAAAAGCAATGCTTTATTAAAATTCGAAATTCACTTTTTTCCATTTTTTTTTCAAAAACAAAAGTTGCTTCACACAAAATGCTATAACTCACGAATCAATAGTCAGATTGCTGTCAAATTTATACACGTATCGTTTGAAGGTTAGTACTAAATAAAAACCATATGGAAAAAATTCTAGTAACGCCATCTATGTGTCATCCTACGGACTTATTGAATGACCTACTAATCATTTATTTTATGTTTTACTGTTAATTTTTTGTTTAAAAAAGAAATATTTTTTTTCTTTAATTTAAAAATGGATTTGAAAACTGAGAAATATGTAATAGATTACTTATATTTTTCACATGAAGAGGAAGCTTTTTGATTTTAAAAAAATCAAACTGCTCAATATATCTATATGTCTATGTAAGAATGTTTGAATTTAACCTATGCGAATATAGATCGATTTTCACGAGAATTAGAAGGACATGGATCAGAATTTTTAATTCCATATTTTATATTACTAGAATTTAACTTTATGCCACGTTTGGCGAGCATCATCCTTTTTTCCAGCAGTCAACCTGTAAGTGCGTTCGTTATGACATTATAGTGTCACGGTTTAATTTGTGCAGTAAGCAATATTTTTTTAATTTTAAAAATAAAAATTAAATAGTACACAGTTGAAAAAGTAATTACACGCTTTGCTCTTTGGGTTATGTAAAGCAAGTTGTTAATAAATTGCAAAGCAAATGTTTTATTAAAACTAACTTGAATGCAAAACTACAAATTTTAGTACAACTCTAACATCATAATTTATTTTTTATAGAAATGGTACTAAATTCATCTTTAAAGCAAGATTTACATTCTTTTATAATGGAGAGTTCAGTAGGACCTATATGTGTAGCAATTTGCATTACATATTCAGCTTATTTTTAACAGTGTAATAATAGATAGTAATAAAAAAATGTTTGCAAATAAATTTTGATTTAATTAAAATAATTAAAAAATATCATTTAATAAACGTATTATGAGTAAATCTACTGATATTTAAATTCTTCCTGATGAATGTGTACAGAGCGAACCAACGTGCAATGTTGTTCTTAATGAAAAAGAAGATGATGAAATGTGCTTGAATAAATATTTTAATAATAATATTTTGATGGGAAACATTCTGTTTATTATATATTAAGGAAATTATAAATATAAATCAAGAAGTTGTTAATCATGTGCTATTGGCAAATAAAAAGTGCAAAAATGGCAGAACGTGGGACATAAACGATTTGATGCGAAAGTGAAGAATGCCATCGTCATAAAAGCAATAATTTTTTTAATTAACAATTATGACCAACTGTTCATTTGATTACAGCTAATTGGATTTGCAACAGTATTCAACATTCATCTGTATATGTTTTTTTAGATGCATTCGAATTGGTTTGTCTGGATTTTAGGGTTGACAGAGTCCCTTTTCTTGCACCTTTAATCCCGTCCTCTTTTAAAACTTATCGGAGGTAAGATGGAGGTAGAACTAAGGGGGTAGATCCGAACTCACAAACTGGGCATGGCCGGAAACCACTCTAGGCGCGCAACTTTTCAGAAGTTCCCGATTAATATTCTTTGATCTTGAAAGAACTGCTCCTAATCCTACCAGAGACAAATATTTATCTGTCATCCTACATATCATAATTTCAACAAGTCTATGTAAACATGAACAGATTTAGCAGATTTTTGTCTAGACAAACCTTTTAGAGATTAAAACACTTGATTACTCCCGTAATACCGACTTACTCAAAAACGATATCACAAAAACGAGAAACCCACTCAAAGAGGTAGTAATCGTCCAACATAATAAAAAGAAGCTGTCCTAAAACCCCAACAAAGGAAGTCTGATGCCATGTGCGGTGCGACACATTGAAACCATATAAGGAAAACGTATGCAAAAGCTACACAGAAAAGTTATAGCAGATATACAATAACAAACTATGGGAAAATATAGTCCTTGAAAACTACCATATGTCATTTGCTCAATAGTTATAAGAATAAAATTGACCACAACATCATTAATGTTTCTCAAAAAATTTTACGTAATTGGAAGTCATAATATGACGAACAAACTCCAAAAAGGCGGCGACTTTTATTAACCTATAAACAACGATACAGCTGATTGACACCCTATATAACAACAAGTCTAAGGCAACAGTTTTCCTTTTCTGTTCTATGGGAGTCAGTTTTTTATTAGAGAAAGACAAAGATACCAGATATAAACCAAAAACCGATTGGCGTAATTGCCAATTCCATTTAAGATCAGAGAAACATGAACTGAAACATTGAGATTAATATGAATTTTGAAATTTTGCTGGCCTTTCTGTTTTCTGAACGTAATCAATTCTACACAATCAATTTCACTAAAGATTCAAACGACCTGAATTTTAATTATTTACCTAATTAGTTGGTTACATACACATTGATGGGGATATATAATGTCTCGGTCATAAAATAGTTAAAACACTTCAATTTCTGCCAGCAAACACATTTGTTTTAATAAACTTTAATTTACATTAACGTTCTGTTTTTGCTAATTTTAACACTTTTTCTAACTATAAACTAAACTGTTCTGTTGAATTTGTAACATTAAGCGGCACTCCTTTCGAGTCAACAACTACATCATAGTTTGCTTCGGGATCGTCAAAAGAAACCGAAGATGCTAAAGATGAGATAAAAGATCCAATAGCAGCACCAAGACCTGAAATGAAATTCGATATTAAGGTAGACAATGATGCAAGATAATCTGATACTGGCGATCTAGCCATTGATGAGTTAAAACTGTCAAACTCATTCTTATCTTGAATATCTAACTTAATTTTATCTTCTACTGTTGCATTGTTTTGTTTTTCTGTGAGTAATTTATTTTGTTTTTCTACATCTAATTTATTTTGTTTTTCTAAATCAAATTTATTTTGTTTTTGTACAGGTAATTTATTTTGGTCTTCTGCATTTAACTGGGAACAAAAAAATGAATATCATAATTATGCTGTTCATAAATCAAACTCTTTATTTTATATCTTACCATAGTTGTAACAACAAAAAGTATAAAAACTATTGTCTTCATGATTATTTGAATGTAGGCTACTTCGTGAATCTAAGCGTAATAGTGGGTTTAATTATTTTCGTTTCATTAAATAGACATTTTTGGTGACGCTATATTTGGATTAAAAATCGTTTGATAAGAAATAATCTTGAATTATTAAATAATTAAATTAAAATCTGGTTAATTTAAGAATTTAATTAATATTAATTTAATTGTCAATTTTCCAATTATATTTTTACGTTTGGATTTTATAAGCGGTAATGTCGATTATAAATGATCTCTCTTCTTTTGAATTTGGTGATAGAGTGGCTATTTGTTAGAATTGATGTTGACAAAATATGATTTTTAACTTATAAGATTTAAATGCATGGATAAGAAACGATTTCAAAATTCAGAGTATCCAAACTTTAAACTATGTAAAGACTATTTGATTTATTTTATCATACGATAATATCGACAGGATTTAAAGACCTACAATATAGATATTCTGTCGTTGTTGAACTAAAATGATATATTCCACTTAAATTTGGTGCATCATAAGCATGTTTTGGTGGTGTTTGGCTTAATATCTTTTAAGTAGATTTTTGTAGTAATTTAAATAAACCAATTAAGATAAAAACAACATATTTACGTGACACAATACATAAGTATTTATAATTTGATTTACAAAATTTCTTTCGACTTTAGGGCACCTTTTATTGTTTGTGTTAAACTGAGTTTGCTGTATGAGAACATTTTGTTAAGGATAAATACAAATTGCAGCAACAACAAAGATTTTCTACTCTTTCTATTTGTATGGTTCATAGTCTGATCGTTTGTTTTCTAATTTTTTTTCATAACCTTATCAGATTGTTCAATACAATTTCAAAATGCTGTTTGATTAAATGTATAAAAATGATTACAGTTTTGCTTTTTTTATTTCATGTTTGTATACAAATCTGTCATAATTATCATTAGGAAAAAATCGGTCATAGTCCAACCACGTTGTATATCAACCGAATTTTTACACACTCATATATATACACAATGCACACACACATACAGACTGTGAACTTAAATAAGTTGTTTAGACAGCTTCAGTTGGTCTTTAAACGTGAAAATATCATTAAAATTTGGATATCGGACCATCAAATCCACGTAAAAGGTACCCCAAAAGCTAGTTAATTCTTTCTCATTTTAGCTGAAAGTTACCAAAGATTCGTCAAAAATACATTCTAACTGCGTAGACTGTTGTTGTGGAGCAAGAATACTAAGAATGAAAGAATAATATAAAGCTATTTAACCGGGAGTGACAAATTTACTATAAACGTTACAAATTATATGAACAGGTTTTAAAAAATTTAATGTTTAGGACTGTGTGTTATTGAAGTTTCAAATAAACAGTTGTTCAGACGACCCATTCACTCCCCCTGACCCTATTCTCCAATGTTAAAAATAAGCGGCTGCGTTTACAGCTTATTTACATAAGAAAATTTCATAAAGATTCTATGCGTCTACGTTACGAAAATAACACCTAATTTTTCACATATTCTTAAAAAATTAAAAAACTAAATAGCATAATTCAAATGTATATAAACAAACTTCATTATAAACGGCTGATATAATGACAAACAAAATGGTAGGTCAACAACCTTGATAACATTATTCATTCTCATTTTTTTTTTTAAATATGATTTTCAGTTTTTTTGGAAACCAATAAAAAACAAATGAGCTGATTTCGGTATAAACGAACTGTGCCCTAAGTAACCCAAAGATAATTCTATCGTGAACCTTTTCGTTGAAAATCCGTTCTGTTGTTAAGAATGCGTTGGACAAACTTAATTCTACATTTAACGATATCCTCTTACATATACAAACTTACACATACATAGAAACAGCCAGTTACAAATAGCCTAAACAGCTTTAGGTCTTGAAACGTAAAGATATCATAAAAAAACCCGATTTTCAAGATAGATTCAAAAACTAAAAATTATTACAAATTAACAAAAAATGATACGTCCTGAAACAATTGAACTTTTGTTAGAAACTATTAATAATTTACACCGGAACTGAATTTATTCACAAACAAACAAAATTTACCCTTGGAAATCCCTTACACACTCAGAATCTACAGATAAATACTATTAACTAACATGAAGATAATTTTAATGAAATCGAAAAAAACTCAATTATACAAAGAAAATATTTAAAATAACTTACATTAAAGATAATTAATGTCGAATGTTGTCTTCATGCTTTGTTTGTACGTCTTTGTTACAATCATATACATAATCCTTTGGTTGGATGTCTTACTTAACCATTAATATCAACACCAAAATTTCTTATTCCAAATAAACATGTTGCCGATCTATCCAACCATATACATATAACATAACTCAAATCAATAACTCAGAAATAGTGATTTAGGTGAACCACTTAGAAATACTTCATAAATCCAATTTATGTATCAAGCAATTTAGCGTATCATCATCTAAATCAAACTTATGATTTGATTTGACATCCGACATTTTATTATTGGTAGCTGCTGTACCAACACACATATTAACAATGCATGTATAAACAAAACACCAAGAAAAACGTTCAGATAACATTATTATTTTCTCAAAATAACTTGAGCTTTCGATTTTTTTTTGCTTTCGATTCATTTTTTTCCAGTTTTCATTTTGTTCACTAAAATATTACTAAATAATTTCCACTATAGCACAAATAAATAAAACAGAAAGACTTTACATCAATTATAATATTATTTTTATTAATAAAATGCACTAGACTCGATCTTAGAAATTATACTAATTAACTTAAAAAAACTTAAACAATTGTTATATAAAAATAAATTAAATAAATAAATTTTATTTCTTATAACATATTGTTTTTTTTCCATTTCCAAAATTATACTGACCAATTTGTTTAAAAAATCTCTTTTTTTTATATTATTTTAGATCCTCTGTTTCCCCTTCCAACAATCAACAATTCTCCAACGTATAAAAAAAACATTAAATCAAACATGATTAATGTTGAAATTGAGTGACGTAGCTAAAATCAACAGTAGCGTACAAAAATATTGCGACCTTTAAGAAAACTAATGAAATTACAATTGAAAATGAAAACAATTATTTTTAGAAAAAAATTTACATAGTCCTGGCGTTACAAAACTAGGGGAAACTAGGATAATAATGGAGGCTACATTATTATCCGTTGTTTATCCTAGAAGAAAGGACTATGAAAATCGCCAATCGCAACTTGCTACAAAAATTACTTTGACTATTCAAATTATTGAACGATGATATGAGAATTTACGTCAAAAAGAAGGAGAAACAGAAAATCTGATGCACGTAAAAAAATATGCTGAACATATATCAAAATTATTTAAATTCTCTTAAAATTGTTATTTTATATTTATTATCTAATATAATAATTTTTATTTATTAAATTTAATTTCTTAATTGTAAAATCTTATAGTTAATTTATGTGACTTAACACCTCTAAAGAAAAATATTTAATTATTTAACATTGAAAAAATAAAAATATTTGTTTATTTATTTATTAGGTGTTAAGTCCTATCTCAAAAATATTTGTTTATTTAGAAAAAAATAAAGATATTTAATAAATTATTAGATTTAAATCTTGATGTTTTTTATTAATTAGTAAAAATTTTATTTACTTAAAATTATTTATATAATTATTCTAAACAAAATTATTGTATTTAATAAAATTTATTTATTTAATCTTCAAAAAATTTTTGTTTATTTATTTATTTTGAAAATAAAATATATTTATTCATTTAAAGTATTTTTTCTATTTAGAAAAATTGGTTTAGTTAAATCTTCAAAAAAAAATTTTTATTTTTGAAAATTTAACAAAGAAATTTTTGTTTAATTTATATATTCCTAAAATTATTATTGTCAAAAAAATATATTCTATTTAGAAAAATTTGTTTAGTCAAATTTTCAAAAATTATGTATTTATTTAAGAAGATAAAACAAAGAAATTTTTGATTAAATTATTTTATTTATTCCTAAAATTATTTAAAACAAAATAAAGTCTATTTAATAAATTTTATTTATTTATATTTTCAAAAATTACTTTATTTTACGAAAAATTGTTTATTTACTTAATTTCCAAAATGATAAGAGATTTCCAAGTCAAAACTTGTTTGTAAAAAAAAACAACCAAAATATGATACAAATGTCAAATGTCATCTAATTCTATACTTGAATTCTCACACTCGCGAGCACTCCCCAAGAATGCATGTGAGAACCGACCAGATAAGCCTCCAACGACCAGATTCTACAGAACGGTTTCTCCCGAAATTAAAAAGAAACAACCATGACTGTCACGATATGGAATAATGGAATAAAACCAAATTCTATTGGCCCAGCCATGGTTGTTCCACCTAAAACTAAACTAAAAATAAATTACTAGAACTAATGACGTTTTCTTGGAGAACGCTCCCGAGCGCCAGACCTCAAGCAAGTCCTAAACTCCATGACATTGTTCTATTGCAAATTAATATTCCAAAACTGGTTATAACGCCCAGTTATATATAACAAAAAAATCAAAAGAAACTTTTTATTTTTGCGCCAAAAAGTATGACTCATCATTTATTACAATTACACAATTTACCGTAATATTATCAAAGCTATAAAAGCTGGTCCTTCGTTTCGAAGCGCCACTTGAAACAATTGAACTTTTATTAGAAACTATTAATAATTTACACCGGAACTGAATTTATTCACAAACAAACAAAATTTACCCTTGGAAATCCCTTACACACTCAGAATCTACAGATAAATACTATTAACTAACATGAAGATAATTTTAATGAAATCGAAAAAAAACTCAATTATACAAAGAAAATAACTTACATTAATTATCTTTAATGTCGAATGATGTCTTCATACTTTGTTTGTACGTCTTTGTTACAATCATATACATAATCCTTTGGTTGGATGTCTTACTTAACCATTAATATCAACACCAAAATTTTTTATTCCAAATAAACATGTTGCCGATCTATACATATAACATAACTCAAATCAATAACTCAGAAATAGTGATTTAGGTGAACCTCTTAGAAATACTTCCTCCAGATCCAATTTATGTATCAAGCAATTTAGCGTATCATCATCTAAATCAAACTTATGATTTGATTTGACATTCGACATTTTATTATTGGTAGCTGCTGTACCAACACACATATCAACAATGCATGTATAAACAAAACACCAAGAATAACGTTCAGATAACATTATTATTTTCTCAAAATAACTTGAGCTTTCGATTTTTTTTTGCTTTAGATTCATTTTTTTCCCAGTTTTCATTTTATTCACTAAAATATTACTAAATAATTTCCACTATAGCACAAATAAATAAAACAGAAAGACTTTACATCAATTATAATATTATTTTTATAAATAAAATGCACTAGACTCAATAATTTAAATTTTCTAATTGACTTACAACATTATCTAACTCGAGTTTAAAATTATACTAGCTAATTCGATTTTAGAAATTATACTAATAAACTTAAAAAAACTTAAACAATTGTTATATAAAAATAAATTAAATTTTATTTCTTATAACATATTGTTTTTTTCCATTTCCAACATTATACTGACCAATTTGTTTAAAAAAATTCTTAATTTTATATGATTTTAGATCCGCTGTTTCCCCTTCCAACAATCAACAATTCCCCAACGTATAAAAAAAAGCATTAAATCAAACATGTTTAATGTTGAAATTGTGTGACGTAACTAAAATCAACAGTAGCGTACAAAAATGTTGCGACCTTTAAGAAAATTAATGAAATTACAATTGAAAATGAAAACCATTATTTTTAGAACAAAATTGACATAGCCCTGGCGTTACAGTCCACCTCCTTTAAAACTAAAGCTTATTCCAGAAGAAATTGATTGAATTCAAGTTCTGCCACATAATAACAAACATAGTACGAAATGCACACACTTACATTTTCTACGATTAGTTTTGCAACTTGCTAATCACATATACGTATCGCGGCACTAACTCTCATCGCGAGACTGAGCTTCAGTATCAAAGTTCATTGGATTGAAATCTGAGAGCGTTGTAAAAGAAAGTTAAACAAAGAAGTATCTGAGCTATTACATACCGAAAAGTCGCTTTCAATAAATCCTACAGCACACGAGTTTTGAAACACAATAAGGAGCAATTTCCTGTTTATGAGACAGTAGTGTCTATGTCTCTGTTTATCACTGACCATGGATTATCGTTTACAGTGTACACTATAAATACACTATAAATATACAGTGTACACTATAAATACACCGACCTAAAATATGGTACAAGGATAAAACCCGTTTGCCAAAACAATATAGTAACCTGACTTGCATTTTGTTTAGGCATCCTCTACTATGATCCGAGCGGATCAAGATGGAAGATAAGTCCTAATAGGGATTTGTATCTGACTCCTATCACAAATGATATATGATTTTACAGTTAAGGTATACCCTGTTTGTCCTGATCTGATTTAAATAAATTTCATTTAGTTAAAATTCACTAGAGTTATATCCATTTTAGATCTATATAGTTTGCATATACTTTTCACATATACTTTAGTTATCACTTCTCGACTTAAAGACTAAAGAAAAGGTTCGATATTCGAATAACGTATTTGCAAAAATTGAACATTTTGAAATGTATCTAGAAGTAAACGCCCTATTTTAGCTGATCTGGTTCTATTGGGGCTACCTGATCCAGCCTGGATAGTTTAAGTCGTAATATTCCTGATCAGGGTGCCTAATCCGGTCCCTATCAATGATAAGGAAAGGTGTGTCCGGCCCAGATCTGACTCCTTACATAATGCTCATCAGGAAAGTACAAACAAATGATATTGGTGCTATCTGTTTGAGAGTAGGTAGTTTTAAGGTATTATATAAAATAGTGATAGTATCAGAGTGATAGTATCTCCCCGTTAGGGAGATCTCTTATAAAAATTTTAAAAAAATATTACATTAAAAAACGAAACAAGAACTAAATTGAAGAGCAGTTTCACGTCACCGCAACATCGATGTTCCTGACCCCCTCTGATTTCGATAAAATTTCATATACAGATAGCCAATGAAAAAATAAAAATACCGTTTGTTTCAAAAAATTAAATTTCGCTCTAGGGATGACATAGGGTGGTGGCAAAGTTTTAGGGGTTTGCGAAACATGAGTATCTTTGAATATCGATTGCTAACGATTGACTAAACCGATTTAAGTCATTTATAACTCATTGGAAAGGTTATTGATAGGACTGATTAAAAAAATTACTTATGATTTTTTAATAATTCTAATTATTTTCTAATAAAAAGTTAATTATTATATGAATTCTACACAACATGTATTTTATTTCACATAATTTTTCTCACTATTTGCTTCTTAGCATCAGTTTTAATATATTTCAGGTACATTCATCTATAATTAATTTCGGACAGAAATGGGAGAAAAATTCAATTATGGAAAAAGCATCCACACCCTCAAATACTTAACTTGTATCCTCAAAATAATTAAATTCTTATAAAACAAGAATTCAGGCGGATTTAGTTAAATAAAATGCATTTTTTAAAAAACAAAAAATTGAAAAAACGGAAATTAAAATTTTGTAAGAATTTTATTTTTAAAACGAGAAATTATATATATGGGAAACTTTCGTTTTAGATTACGAACTAAATAAAAAAATTTTTTCTTAAAAAAAAATGTGGTAAAAGTGAGGTTACCCCCAACAGCTCCATCTTTGAATTTTTTTTTAAGTTTAACACACTTTAAAGAATTATTAAAAAATTTTAAGTAATTCTTTTTATAAGTCTTATCAATTACCTTTCCAATGAGCTATAAATGACTTAAATCAGTTTAGTCAATCACTAGCAATCGATATTCAAAGATCCTCATGTTTCGCAAACCCCTAAAACTTTGCCACCACCCTATGTCATCCCTAGAGCGAAATTTAATTTTTTGAAACAAATGGTATTTTTATTTTTTCATTGGCTATCTGTATATGAAATTTTATCGAAATCAGAGAGGGTCAGGTCACATGCTAGAACAAATGCTGTTTCGATGACGTGAAATTGCTCTGAATTAAAGTGAATAATAATGAAATACCAATAATAAAAAATATATACATAAGACAAAAGCTCACTCTAACGTGTCTCCAAATTTTAAGCATCGTAGCCAGATTTTCAAAAACTTCCATAGCTATAGTTTTTCTAGAACTATCCAACTGCGTTGCTGCACTTATATCTCTTACATTAAATATAATAGATTGTTTAGTTGAAGGTGTCCATCAAATTAAATTTGGTTTGTTGTTTGTTGATTTACATTAAATTTATGATTTTAGCATTAAACACGTAACGACGTAACGACGACAAATGAAGCAAATATCGTAGCCACTAGGTATAAGAATTGTACAGAACGGTTGCCACTTCATCTGAATAAAACTTTATCACTTAAACTCTTTAGTCTTTATCACTTCATCTGAATAAAATTTTTTTTCATCTGAATAAAAAAATAACAAATTTCAATATCCCACTTAGGCAACAAATAATTTAATTTTAAAATAATCAAAATTTGTAAAATTGATCAATCCTAATTGATAGTTAAATTAATACTGACTAATTGAACATATTGATCGTTTATTAGCGAGAATTTTATATATCTGTTTCTCTTTAAATATACCTTTATCACCCTTAAGTCCAATAATTATTCAACATTTTCATCATATGATCTCAAAATGAAGTTTCAGTTAACATTTTTTTTCTTTAATAAAACAAAATTTCTCTTTGCACTATTTATATTATACCAGCAAAACTCCACACACGTACTAATATGAAAATCAAATACATAGTCATAATTTGCATTTAATAAATCTTGAGCAACCGCAAACTCATTTAAATTGACGACAGTTTTAAAATATTTATATTATTAATACAAATATTAAATAATAAATAATAAATTACTTTATGAAGTTTCTTTAAATATTTCCTTTTTTTTTTATTTTTATGTTGACATGTAAGACTGAAATACGATAGTGAATTATATATATGATTTTCATTCTTAATACAGAGCAGGAATCGAAATAGGACCGGTCGTTACAATGTTCCTAAAATTTAATAAAGCATTCTTGTTCTACGTTTTCTTTACTTATTTCCAAGCTTGAACCGAATAATTTGTAACAAATGATGATTGAGTACAATGAGTACAATGCTAGAAAATTTAATAAATTGTTATCGAAAAGTATAGTGATTTGTCTAATAATCATGATTGTGCAGCAGGAGTGGAGCACTTGAAGTTACTACTATTATTTTATTTAATATATTGCACAGTTTGTGCACAGAAATATGCATTTTATACCATCCACCCGCTGGATTCGATCTCGATAAAGTGGAAAAATGCATATACTAATAAAGAAATTTGTATTTGGCATGAGGAACTGTTAAACAGCATTTTTTTGCGTCGCCACCGGGTTTCTCTTGCACTGATAGAAGCTGCTTGATAAAGTCTTACTCTTGATCAATTATATGCCTAGATTAATCTTCAAGGATTTCGTCTAGAAATGCAGGCGTTCACAACTAATAAGTTCGTTTACGCCCAAAATTTTTCTACCATTCCTTTTCGTTCCATCCCAATTCGTTTCCAACATATAAAAAGATGTATGTGTAAGTTATGCCTTAAATTACAAATATATGAAATTCGTGATCTGGACGACCGACGCTGAAAAAGATCATTTTTTATCAAATTCATACTTTTGTCTAAAATTAAAATTATTAACCAAGATACACATCCTTAGAAAATTAATATCTTTATAGAGCAATAAAAAAACTAACCTTTCCAACGAACATAAAATAATTTGTATAGGGTGAATTTGATTCCAAAATTACTTTGGGTTAGAATTTCTAAAAACTTTTCCAACAACTCTGTTCTCAAAATAAACACATTAAAATTTTTCTAGTAAAACACCACGCATGTGGTTGAACAAAAACAGAGAGCCCTCACCATAATATCCCGCATCATCAATCATATCGATTATTTTTTCAATAGGATGCTCTATTCAAATACTTATAAAATCAATCATGTGATGATAAGAATAGATGCACTGACAGTTATATTTTATATCAGAGATAATGACAAAACTTATATGCTGGATATCTTGACTAGTAGGCGAGTTATAATACATTAAAAACGGGTGTATCAAAGCTTGTGAATTATTCCAATGATAACTCTGCACAGAATCTTGAATGAAAAAGAGTAATTTTCTGAAAAATCGCCAAGTACTAAGCACTCTCCCACTTTCAAGATTGCTTTTGTGTGTTCCAAATACATGCACTGATGTTTTGCACTAAAATTGTGATTTATCTGCCAGTTTTTTAAAACTTTCAGCACATCCACAGTCCACACACTGTAATGTATAGCATTCATCATGTTATTTAACAAATACTTTAACATAACTAACAAATTTCATTAAACTTTTGTTGTCTGGAAATTGCTCACTGCCGAAACATCTTAATTTTGAATATTGAATGAAACATTAGTTTCAAGTTTTGATATATTGTGCTGACACACACATTACGAACTCCTTGGGCTAATTTTACGCATTCATCAGGCCGAAGACTTGCAATTTTGTAAACTCTACTTTTAATTCTGGAAACTTGCTTTTAAACTCAACGTATGCTTCATTTAACGGACATAACAGTAACCGTTTTTCAAAAAAATATTTGTTCACTTCCACGTTTTACAGATATCGTATCGCGTTTACCTGTCATTAACCTGCTAATGGAATCGTTCGTTTAAAAATTCTTCACTTCCTTAATAATTTCTCCTAGTAGGTTTTTATTAACATTTGGAATTGGTTTATTTGATCTTTCTTGCTTTTTTCAATTGAGTGACGTGTTGTTTCTGTTTCAAATAAGTCTTGCATTTCTTGTACTTTCATATCCTGTGGTAGTACAGTTAATATTTATCGTTTCTCTATATAATTTCCACTTTTAAAGTGCAACCTTAAATTCTTCAGAATATCTTGATAATATTTTATTTGCACTTTTATGTCATGAGAAGAATCAAGAGTCTCACCAATTAAAACAATTTGTATGTATTCTACCTAGTTGCTCCGATTTATCCTTTCCATACTCAAAACTGTGACATAACCGCTTTCGATTAATAGGTGAAATTTGATTAGCTAGAAATGGCGCAATATGTTCATTTATGGGATTAGTTAGCTCAACACTTTCCGTATTAACTATCGTTGGTGATGAAATAATATCTCGTATAACGCTTGGTCCGCGATAGGCTGTAGCTGTACCTCCAATATTTCATCACTGGAAGTTGATTCTGTATCACCTGTATTTTCAGCACCAATATCAGTGGAACTGATCATTAGGAGACGAATTCTACAAGATGTACAAATTCGCATTCGCATATGTATATTAAACACATAATTTATCCGATGTAATTTATGCTGAATTTCAGGTGTAAGGTAAAGTAAAGTTTTTGAAAACTTGCCGATACCAAATGGTTTAAACAATGATTTTTAGTCATGTTTTTTTAAAAAAAAATTTTTCTTTTAGCTATTAAAACACTTTGAAGCTTCTTTGCTATCACAACAGTAATATTTTTTGAATAAGATTAAAAAACGCATTATGATGCTGTACGATCAAAATATATCCCTAAGGACTATAAATCTTTTCAAAACGGCGCTCTCTTTTTATGACAGATTTAATCATTAATATAGGTAATTAAATGAGGTACTTGATCGGTTCATGCATCTAAAATTAATTTCGGACAGGCAAATGGACGAAAAGACAAATTATGTAAAAAAGCATCCTCACCCTCAATTATTAATTTGTATCCTTAAAATAATTAAATGGTCATTTAATTTCTATAAAACAAGAGTTTTAGTGATTTTAGTTAAATGAATGTTTCACCGGATTGTTTATTTTTAGAACAAAAATAATACCATCGCGAAAACTTAATGTTGGATTAAAAGCTAAGTGAGCAATTTTTTCTGGAAAAAAAATGTGGTAAAAATGCGGTTACCACCAACAGCGCCAATATCTTTGAAAATATTTTTGAATTTAACCTAGTTTTAAAAAATTGCTATAGAATTTTAAGTAATTTTTTTATAAGTCCTATCAATTACCTTTCCAATGAGTTATATATGACTAAAATCGGTTCTGCCAATCGTTAGCAATCGGTAGCCAAAGTTACTCATGTTTCGCAAAACCCGTAAACTTTAGTTTCGACCCTTTGTCATCCCCAGAGCAAAATTTCATTTTTTGATAGAAACGGTATTTTTTTTTGTTATTGACTATCTGTGTATGAAATTGTATCTAAATCAGAGGGGATGCTAGAACAGATGCGGTTGCGGTGACGTGGAATTGCTCTTAAAACTATAAGAGTAAGACAAAGTAAGCGTGTTTTGGGTATTTTGCACACCCGACACCGCTTGACTTAATGTAGGTGTCAATCGGTAATCGATAAAAAGATGACAGATATAAAACTTCTAATATATATATTATATAATTAATTTAGAAGCACGATTCAAATACATCCAGTAATCATCATTCATAATCATATTTATATATAGTCTTATTCTAGTCACTGGAGTTCAATAGGTTTTTTACGAATTAAATTTATTTTATTTAAATAATTTGTATTCATGACACAAAAAAATTAAGTTTAAGATAAACAAGTTAAATTCAGTTAGTTAGCAAAGTATTAATCTCAGATAATTCAAAATATAATTTTTAATTACTTTCAATCACTTATTCTGATTAAAACTAGTAATCTTAATAATTTTTTCAGCGCGTTTGCTGCATCATTAAATTTGGACATGCACAATGTTCACTACACCACACCCTAAATCAGGGATGAATTTATTTTCTGAAAGTGCTTTCTTGTAGTTTGTAAACTGAATTAAATTTGTTTCACAGTTTTCAAGATTAGGCCATTTAATACGGTAACATAATTAAAAGTGATCCATATGAGTTTATGGTTTTTCCGTGCAATAATACCTTTGTTTTCAAAGCTCATTTTATAACGAAAGTTTGGGCTTTAGAATCAATCTGTTTCTACAAATTCATCAGGTCGATATATTTTGAGAATTTGATTCAAAATTGTTGGTGAAACAGACTCCAAAACAAGATCTAGTGACAAAATTAAGATTCAGATGCACTATCGATGGAGGCCTTTCGGCATTGTCAATTCTGTAATTTGGTTAGTTTTAATTAATTCGATTGCATCATAGACTATAAATAGTAGAGTGCTTACGACACAAGCTTAATTAAGACCCCATTCTTTATTAGAGCTTTGAAAATCGCTTACAGACAAACTTTGTTGTGTTTTTCGCACAAGTAGTTCAAAAGAAATGGCTAGAAATTGACCCTGATTGGCATTACAGCAAAAAAGCCAAACAGCTTTGCAGACTGCAAAAGAACAAGATGGAGATTAACGAACACGTGATGACTTCACACAGAACTGGATGACATGATGACTTCAATTCAAACTTGATGTAATTTTTATTCTTGCTTCCGTGAGTACTTATATGAGTAGGGGGAAGTGGGGATGGTATAAACAGTTTGTACTTAAAGCTCAATAACTTTAAAACCATAAAACATTTTTACTTAAAAACTGTTTCATTGTAAAATTTCATATCTTTACTACATAAAACTATTTTTTTTAATTACGTAACTAAACATTAAGTATAAAAATTTTGAATTTCAAAACATTATGTTTCTCGTTTAAAGTATCCCCACTGGTGGGGTACTTATAAACAATGAGCATTTTTGTATGGGGCACATATAAACACCCAAAAAAAAACCACAATAAAATTCATAAAGTACTTTTTTTTAAATTTTTTATTATTTATTGTGCTTCAAACAATATATATAAGCATATAACATATATGTTTCTTTACAAAAAACAATATTTTTCGATTGTTGTAAAACCTCAATAAATTCAGGTTGAAAATTATAAAGAAAAAAGCAAAAATTCAATCTCATCGTATGTTTAGGTTTTGCAAATCAATATCAAAATTGAAACGGGAAACCATACGTATACCATATAGTCATACCATACGGCACATATAAACGCGCTTATACTATCCCATTTTTTTTTTGTTTATATGTGCCCCACGTGGCGATTTTAGGGTTATGTTTTGAAAAAATATTCCAAGATCTAAAATTTGGCTAAAACAATAGTACATTATGATGCTAGGACGTAAAGCTAAAGATTTTGGACGGATGTGGAGTTTGCAAATCGAGGCGCCAGCCGAGATTTGCACCCACATTAAGTCCAAAATAGCTTACGTCCGTGCATCATATACTATTTTTTATTCGCCGCAAGCAAAATATTTTAAGAAAATTGGTTTATTCTAAATTAAAATTATAAATTTTCATAAATTTTAAAATAAAAATATGTGGAACAAGTAACCTTTGACAAAATATTTATTATTTTTTCCAATGTATTGTGTAGCTATGACATCAAATGATAACAACTATTTTAATTGGACAATGAAATTTTGAATTTAAGGGTTGCTTTGATAAAAAAATTTATTTTTCATAGCATTTAAACAAATACAAATGCTTTTTACTTTTTTGGACGTAGCTATGACAACAAAATAAATAGTTGAAAAGTGATACTTTAAAGCCGCAAATCACAGTAATAAAGTAACACTTTAATATGCAGGCGAATAAAAAGAAATATTATGTTTCTTGAATATTTCAGCTATCAAAACATGTTGGAATATTTTTAAACATATGATGGTAAAAAAAGTTATTCGAGTTTTACAAAAAAAAAAATATTTACTTTTGGGTTGCCGAAACACCTATTCACCAATAACTTTTGAACAAGACTGACTTCAGCTGTCAAATTCTCCTGGTGTGTGTAGTCGATCGAAGCAACATCTGTGATATTTTTGTCGAATTTTTTGATTGATGTTTTGTGAGGGAAATTAAAACTGTTTACAGTTGCCCCATGTTTATACTATCCCCACTTCCCCCTACTAAATTTATACTACTTATATGAGTACTAAACAAAACACGTATATCTGATGCAACCTGGGTATACAGCTAGAAACATATTAAGAATGCTAATTACGAGCTAATGCGGAATTTACAAACGCAAAATCCATGCAAATAAAGTCCAAGAAAAAAACTTACATTTATCGTGTTAAGACATGAGACTGAAAGAAGACAGAATCACCAATTTTGCTGAAAACAATACAGTAAACAATCTTTCACTAGAGGCTTCTTTGCAAAGAAAACTTACCCAGAACTGTTAAACAAAGAAAAGGTTTTAGATGTTATTTGAATGTATATTTACTTTATACGAAAGACAATGTTTCTGTACATTAAACTGGTTAACAATTTTTAATTCACTAGATTTTGAATATTGAAAATTTTGAATTATATATTAGAGATTTTTGAGCACTTAAACTCGAGCAATTAAGTTATTTTTTGAATTTTCAAATTCGTAAGGATATTTTTTGGATTTTTCTTAGAGAAAAACTCCATTTTTCTCTTAAACGTGTTTCGGATTGGGATTCGAACTATCCTCATCAGTGCCAATGGTTCGAGTCCGTTTTGGCAGACACGCTATCCAACCAACCTACCGAGGCGGTGGTATTTCAAACTTGTTCATTAAACCGGCACTATGGTATGGAGTGAATGAAAAAGAGTTCATTTCAAAGTACGGTAGGTTCTTAGCGTTCTTGGGCTATGGGAGGAGCCACTCATTACTTATTTTGCTTCTAATAGTATTGCTGCCAGTATGACATTGCTGAATATGCAATCGACGAAAACTCAGGATCTGTGTATGAGACATCTGCTGCAATCATTCATTCTAGTAAAGTAAACGTTCTCCACTCGCTTCCACTACACTATCGCTTTTAACAGCGGCTGTTCCTCTGATTTATTCTTCAGCGCCTCACTCCAACTCAGCATGGTAGGGCAAATAAAAAGAGTACTGTATCTCCTCTTGAGTCAATATTCAAGAGCAAGCCCAACCGCAGGGTGTACACCAGGTTTTTGAAAGCCAGTGAAAACACTGAATACCATCTTCTATTCAATCCCAACACTAAGAAGCTTATGTTTGGCGATAACCTTAAAAAGCCATTTATCCTATCAAGCAGCTTTACGAAATTTAGACTGCATTTCGAAACTTATTCTGAAAATTTGGCAGAACATCTCTTTCTCTTAACTACGGATTGTTGTAGCGATCAAAACCAGAATTTTAAGAAAAGTTGTTTTTACTTTAGTTAAAATAAGGCAATATTGTGTATTTCACAGTTGTGTATTCCTTAAAAATAAAATTAATTATCTGGGGTACTGTAGATGGTTTCGATTTGCTAGCGGTATTTGAAAATATTTTTTCATGTGGTAAATGTAAACGACAGAAAACGTTTTCAATGAAACCACAGAAATGTGAGTTGTCTTATAGGAAATTTTTTTACTACAAATCAAATACTGTCTTAAGGACTAAGCTCTAATTGCTGTCTATAATTAATTGTTTTGAATTTCCACATTAGTTATAAAGTATATTTCGAAAAAGTTATATCTTTATGATGAAAAGAATTTTATATGAAAAAAATTTCGTCATTGATCACAAAGGTCAACAAATGCCTCCATCGACAAACCTTGTTTTAGATCAGAATCAGAAGATATCTTGACCCAAACCCCATCGTCTTCTAGTAAAACTCTTAGTCGCACAGACGAAATAAACTCCTTGACGCCTTGACTGTTTAAATGTCCATTTAATTGAATAAATTATCAAACAACTATTTATTTCTATTTCGTATAAAGTTCAAACAACTAAATATTTATATTTTGAATAAAGTTAAAGCATCTAAATATTTATGTTTCGTATGAATATTATAATTATATAAAACCATCGTTCATGCTGATTAAAATGTATATTTAAGAAACAATATAAAATAAAATATGACGTTTATATCAGAAGACTAATTTTATCTATATTTATATATACATCAATCTATAATATAAAAGTTTTGAACTGAATATCAAAATCATGTTTTCCAAGTCACACATAGGTAAACTAAATATGTAGTAAACCAACAAATGTTAGCAAACATTTGCTCTTAAACATTTGTTCGTGCTCAAATTTTATGTCTCCACCAACCAACCGATCACCACAACTAATATTTACCGTGACGCTCTTATGTCAAATCCTTTTTTTGTTTGTTTGTTTTCCTTTATTTGTCTCAGAGAGAAACAGTTATGTCATCCCATAGACGTGCGTATATTTTTCATTTGATTCAAAATTGTACAATTATTGCGAGTTTCTTTTAAATATATAAGAAAAAAAACCTACCACAAAAAGTAATAGTTTCTCCCTCCCTGCGACTGTATAAGAAAATGAACAAAGATTGACGGTTAGGGTACGTTTTAGATTTTAAATTCGCGTTTAGTTTATGGGCTATTATTTTGAAAACGTACATCGAAAAAAAAACAACTATTTTTTAAAAATCTGAAATTTTGATATTTTGTTGGTATTGACAAAAGGAAAAAAGTCATTTCTGCTTTTATTTTTTGTGTACTCTGAATCGGAGTTATGCGCGGTTGAATTTTGAGGCTTTTTCACGTAGTTTTTGGTAATGGTGGCAATGTTTTGTGAATAGGTGCCACAAATTTCATCCGACTTACGTATATTTTTGCAAGTAAAAAGGAAAATAATTGAATAATTGAAATAAGTAAGTTTAAAATTAATAACTTTTCTCTTTTCCGCTAGGCGGCGCGTAAAACTTTGGTTTACTTCAAAGCTCATATCTCAAAAAAATCCCTTTTTTTTTGTTTTTCACAAATTTTAAAGTAAACATATGCAGCTATGAAATTAAGAAATAAAAAGTCAGCAATTCAATATGGATTTTTTCTTACGATTTTTTAAAGTTTGGTATATGAAAAATTCACATGTGTTTTTTTATTAAGTTAATAATGCTGTACTAAATGTGGATCTAATAAATTAAACATTTCATATTTTAACACCTGCAATAAATTTGAACCATTTTTTGTGTATTTCTGATTGAGAAACAGGTTTTTATTCAGAATAAGAATTGGAGATCCCCATGATCGAAGATTTTGTTATAATTTCAACATCACCAACACTAACATTAGAAAAAAACATTAAAAAAATATTTTTCCTATAAACATTATAATTTAATCAATATTATAAATAAATACATTAAAAAATTAATTTATATATTTTTTTTTGCCTTTAAATTGAAATATTTATGATCATCAGGAAAAGAAAACATTTTGGCAATTATTTTATCGGGTGTAGTGTTATCCGGTGGAATCCTTGAGTTCTTTGTTTTCTTCCAAGAACATTTCGTAGATGTCGGTGAGGGTCCATAACACCAACCGCTTTGATTTCTTAATTTTTGTCGATCCTTCTGTATAGTAACAACATCTTTAAGGCCAGGCATTGTTCTACTAATTTCCTCTGATAAGAAGTATGTTTGAATTTGTTTTACTATATTTTGTGACAAACTGTGCACTTGTTTGCTTTGAGGCCAACTGTAAGGACCTACTGTTTCCAACAGATCCATGGCGAATTCTACCAGTCGTCTTGATGCATTAAATTCATCCTGGATACATTGATTTGACCAAAATTTACGTGGTAGAGTTGTCAACAAAAACACTTGTTTTGATTTACAGCTGGCATCTTTAAACTCTTTTTTAAGGTTCATAAGCCATGATGTATATTCACATTCCTCGTTTGGTGATAACACTTTAACTGAATCTACTTGAAATATTCTTTGACTTATTGCCGGTGTGACACTTGCAATTTTTTTATAACTTCCTGTTGTAATATGATTTTGTTTGATAGGAGATTCGGCTAACCTTCCAAGAACATTGTTAATATCTTCTAAAATGTCATTAAGTAGTTCAGGAACTGGTGGAGATATAGTATCAACCGAAACTGGTGATGGATCTAAAAATGCTGGAGGTATTTGAATATTTTCGTTCGTTGGAACATTTTCAACATCATGATTTATAGAAATAATTTCACTATCGATAGTTTCCGAACATGAAAGCTGCTGTATAGAAAATATTAGTTGCATATGAATTTTTATTCATTTTAATAAAATAATTAAATTTACCTTATTTTTATAGATATAATTGCGACATGTTTCACATATAAACTGGTCATCACGCAAATTTAGGGTCGCAGCTTTTTGAATAACAGCTGGTGTGACCAGTTTCACATTTTTTGATGTCCGCTGATGATTTTTGAGACCGTACAAGTTACAGCACAATTTGAAAGGCATTTCTATTATTATCTTTTCTAAACGTTATGTCTTCTAAATATTTTGGAATATAATTGATTATAAGGCAATCCAATCAATATATATATACCCTTGAAATAGATTTGACATAGGTAGAATCAGGTAAAATTAGGTAGGTACAATTTAATATATTTTGATTGGATGCAAGTATAATTTGGTCAAAAACCGTTTGTGGGCGTCATTAGAAATTTTAAATGTTAAAATTATGAGCCTCTAATGAGATTTTAATTAGTAAAAAGGGGCTGAATAGACATTTTTTAAAATGAATAAACATTTTACACACCCTTTTAATAATTTAAATTCCTTTATTTTACCACTTAACTTAAATTAATTTTTAATAAGTTTTTAACCATTTAACCGCACAGAAAATGGTTCAAATTTATTGCAGGTGTTAAAATATGAAATGTTTAATTTATTAGATCCACATTTAGTACAGGACTATTAACTTAATAAAAAAACACATGTGAATTTTTCATATACCAAACTTTAAAAAATCGTAAGAAAAAATCCATATTGAATTGCTGACTTTTTATTTCTCAATTTCATAGCTGCATATGTTTACTTTAAAATTTGTGAAAAACAAAAAAAAAGGGATTTTTTTGAGATATGAGCTTTGAAGTAAACCAAGGTTTTACGCGCCGCCTAGCGGAAAAGAGAAAAGTTATTAATTTTAAACTTACTTATTTCAATTATTCAATTATTTTCCTTTTTACTTGCAAAAATATACGTAAGTCGGATGAAATTTGTGGCACCTATTCACAAAACATTGCCACCATTACCAAAAACTACGTGAAAAAGCCTCAAAATTCAACCGCGCATAACTCCGATTCAGAGTACTCAAAAAATAAAAGCAGAAATGACTTTTTTCCTTTTGTCAATGCCAACAATATATCAAAATTTCAGATTTTTTAAAAATCAAAAATTTAAAAATCAACAAAAAAATGTACGTTTTCAAAATAATAGCCCTTATATTAAAGTGTTACTTTATTACTGTGATTTGCGGCCTTAAAGTGTCACTTTTTAACCATATAATTTGTTGTCATATAGTTACGTTCAAAAAAGTAAAAAACGTTTGTATTGGTTTAAATTCTATAAAAATTGAAATTTTTATAAAAGCAACCTTTAAATTCTAAAATTCATAATCCAAACAAATTTATTGTTATTATTTGTCGTCATAGTTATACAATTAGTTTGAAAAAATAACAAATATTTTGTCAAAGGCTACTTGTTCAACATATTTTTATTTCAAAATTTATACAACTTTTTTAAAATATTTTGCTTGCGGCGATTAAAAAATAGTATATGACGCACGGACGTAAGCCATTTGGGACTTAATGTGGGTGCAAATCTCGGCTGGCGCCTCGATTTGCAAACTCCACATATCTCCTTCACATAACTCCTTGCCACACTATTATTATAACCAAACATATAATTTTTGCTATTTTATGAATTGAAAATTAATTTGTCCATACAGCGAAAAGTCGAGTTTGTCAGTAAGTTTCATAACATACTTTGAAAATATTTACATAATTTAAATATTTGTTCGTGTCGTTAGAAAATATTGCTTATCCATTATAAAATATTCACTATTATAAAATCACTGGAAGTAACACAATAAATTTAAAACACTCTCGTAATTATTTTCATTAATTTTATAAAAATTAGCACAACTAAAAGGGATACATTTTACTTTTTGTTTCGTTTTAAATTATTTGATTGTTTTTAATTTATAATTTAATAAAAAAGTTTGTTGTTGTAAATAAACAGAAATGCAAATGGGGAAAGAGAAATTGAATATGACATATTAGTGATCACGACCCAGAAAACACTTTTACGTCATTGGACATCAAAATTGCATCACGCTTGGTCACATCTTATGTAAGATCTATGTCATATGTCAGTCATATGTATGTCATTATTTCACACTTATTTACGTAAGACATGACATAACAATAATGATATAACTATGACATAAATGTGATGTCCTGTGGTGCGTTTCGAAATTAACTATGGTTAACCGCGGTTAACTTTACTCTACCAAATGTCGTTCCATAATTAACCGCAAAATAAAAAAATTACTGGATGACAGATGTACTATCGTTCCAAAACTATAAAAATTAGTTGTCATAGTAAATTGTGACGTCGCTACTTTAACTTTGTTACTCAAGTCTAGAGTAGAGTTTGTTGAGGTTCTAATGTCAAAACATATAAATATTTAAAACGACATGTCAACTGATTTATAAAACACAATATAGTTTTTTATAATAAAAGAAAATTTTAATTGTTGTGGAAAAAAAAGTTAGAAATTATATTGTTTTGTGAATATATCGTACATTTAATTATAATAACAATTTTTAGTGAAATGTGTTATTTTTATTAGTTTTATTTGATACTGAAGACTGAAAAATAAATTATAGAAATAAAAAACATACACTACATTTTTAGTTTTATTTATCGTAATTAGAATATTAGTTTTTATTAATTTTGAATTTTTAGCGGTCTTTTACAATTTAACTTTGACAGCTTTACTATGGTAATTTGAATTTAATATTTGACGTCACTATTTTGACTATGACATTAGTGACATTATTACCTTATGGTTAACCGTGGTTAATTTCGAAACGCACCCCTGTGGTGATATTCGTGACGTTGCTATGATATAAGATTGATCTCATGTTAATATAAAAAATTTCTGAGACTGCGATGTAAATATAGGATAAAAGCGACGAAAAAACTTACTCGTTAGTCATTTATTACTCATTACTTACCCACTATTCCATATGCTTTAAGATAGAAAGTACTAACAAATAACAATGCGCAGAATTTTTCAAACTACATATATTTAAATTGGATATACCTCTAGTGAAATTTAACTAAGTCATATTTAAGGCCAAATTATGATATCATATCAAAGTCAAATATAAAAGATCAGGAGCCCTATTTGTGAATCCGTTTTGAATTATTATTCGTTTCGAATCCTCGATTCGATTTGAATTCATTTTGGTATTTCTGAACTCGATCGAAAATAAAAATGTCCACTGCAAAATAGTCGCCATTTCTGAAATGGGAAATTTTATTAAAATAGGTAAACCTTTTCGAAAAATTCTAACCTTGGTTAAATTTTGACGGTTTGTAATTATAAATGGTTTATTTTTATTTGTTTTCTTTTTAGAGTTTAACTTGTTTCATAGAAATTGTTGTAATTGTGTGTTTAAAAATTAAATGTTTTGTTATAGATAAATTAGATTATAATTTTATGTTTTATAGTTATATTATAGCATATATAGTTTGTTTGATTTTTTGTTTAGTGTTTACGATTTGAAGTTTGGTTTGCAACAAGTGGTTTTGATTTTAATAATTCATTTCAATCAAGTTTACAAAAGATAGAATTCATAAATTAAATATGGACAAAATTGCACATTATTTTTCAAGCGGTACCGATAGTGAAGGTGATAATACTTCAGCAGTTCAGCACATCTATTATTAAACTCAATTCGTGACAAATCTAATATTTTCGAGCTACCTAATACAGATTGAGTTGAACTTGTGTGCATGTATATGTTTAAGATTCAAAATCAGATAGTAGTATGGTAGAGATGAATATATGTGGTGTTATTTCTGTTTCAAAATGTTACTTCCGTTCAAAATTCTCATAACGCGCCTAAAGAAGTTTTTCTTCAAAAATAATATATGTTATTATTAAACCAACCTTAACGTATATTAACGTATATACTATGCACCCCTTTTTGATTATTCTACCACTACATAAAATATCCAAACATGACATGACAAACACTAACACTACACCGAATTATCGAAATTTTACTTTGTGTATGGCACTTTTTACACAAAAATACAAATTTTGATAATTCCGTGTGGAACTTCCGGTACAGTTAGAAAAGAACTCACTATATCACTACCAATTTTGAAGCAAACGCACTCAATACCAACAAAACAATCCACAATAAATAAAAGATAAATCATTACAAACTCTTAAATTGATCAAAGGTTTAGTTTTAGTTATGAAGGTTGGTTCTATTAATCATAATATTAAATTATTTCTATTATTAACATGTATATTAATATGAGATTGCAACTATTATTAATAACAAATATCTCTTGAATAAAAGTTGATAAAACTAAGCTTTAATAGTAGTTTAATCAATGAGTGAATAATGAAGTAGTTTATTCTCAAGCAAAAGTTTAAAATTTGAGCGAGGCACGAGCGAGAATTTTAATTTGCGAGAGAATAAAATTCATTATTCACGAATCGATTACAATACTTTATTCTCTGACAAAGATTTTATTATAAAAAAGAATTGTGTATTATAAAAAATAAAAACATTTTCTTCAATTAAAACAATAAATCTTTATTGTTTTAATTGATAAATCAAATTTCTTAATAAAAAAACCCTGATGATAAAAAACGCCCTTCTCATACAATCAACCAAGTTCAACTAAACGAAATAAGAGAATTTATTAAAATTTGATTTTTGAACAAAACTTATCAAAGCAATTGTGATTATAATTTGAAAATAATTTTAATGAAATCAAAACAATTTGACCAATTGGAATCATACCAATTGAATAAAATTTTCATTAGGCAATAGGTTAAGTTCATTAGGCTATAGGTTAGAAAACAATACAATAATACATACTATTATTATCGAAAAAACATACAAATAAAGTTGATATTAATATTTTGAAGAGAATAAAATAATTTAATAATAAAAAAAAACACACAAAAATTCTATATAAATTAATCAAAACTCAAAAACGAATTCATCAACTTCGAATTAATGTAAATTGTTTGCATCTCCTTGAAATCTAATAATGTGTCAAAACTACATCACATATATATGACGTTCGTGTGATGTCATATTTATGTCTTGCGTTCACTGGGGATTTGTTATGTCTCTCATCCAAAGAATTAAGAGACTAAAGTAATGAAGCTACTGTACAAAAATATTTGAAGTCGTTTTTCTCTCTTCTCCTCTCTTCTTTTCGGTGCTAAGTTGTTAGCTTCGGTGCTAAGTTGTTCAAATTTTTTTTATGTTGTTTTTCTATTTGTCGTTTTTCTTTTTTATGTAATGGCGTCTCTTTTTTTATATTAATTTTGGGGGCAAAAATACACTTAAATTTGGAATTCAATGCAATAATAGAAATATTTACGGCGCCTCTACTAAAACGTAAGTGTGTTAGTAACAATTTATTGGTGTGCAAAAATTACTTCAAATTTTAACATCAATTTCACTTCCTCTATTCTCTTAATTCTGTGCTCTCATCATACAATTTTAAAGTTATGTTCTCTCTATATTTATGTATACTCTAAGGTCTCCACTAAACAAATTTAAGTTTGCAAACGTTCGGTGCGGTATTGAAGACGAGCCTTACAAGGAACATGGGTATTAATTGATGGTATATATTAGAGGTGGGTTTATTTCATATTTATTTCGTTTAAAAAAGAATCGATTCTTTAGAGTTGAGTTTTTGCTGCTCCCGTCCATACATGGAAATTATATTCCATATGGGGTCTTGTAAAAGCTTCATATATAATTAACAATTCAGAAGGAGTAAAGTAGAATCTGCTTCTTCTTAGATAACCTAAACATTTGCATTTTTCGCTGTTTAGTAATTATGCGTTCTTCCCAAGAAAGTTTGAAATCTATTTCTAGACCGAGCATGTGAGCCGATAGAGATTTGTTAATTGGGGAAACCCAATGCTGTGTGAAAAGTCGGTATGTTGCGTTTATATGTGTTGTTGTTGTTGTTGTTGTAGCGACAGTTTTGGTGCTAACCCTCCGGCTCCATGTCCTGGTGGACATGGAGCACAAATCTTCCTTCGTCAAGTTTGTTTCATTTTCAGGACAATTAAATAGGTGGTCTACATCGTGTGGCGTGCCCTCACATGCGGGACACTTGTCAATAATTTCAGGATCAATTCTACTCATGTAGTTGTTTAGGATGCGTGACCAACCGGATCTAAGTTGAGCAAGGATGGATCTAGTGCTACGGGGCAATTGGACTTCTTCGGCAGCGACTTTTGGTGGCTTTCTATTTAGAACACGATTTGGAATATAGTTCTTTATTACGTTTTCGACCGTTTTGGTGTGGAGTGTTTTTAAGCCAGTTCTATATGTGGATTCGTCGATGATACCAGAAACCTGGCTCTCTCTGATATCTTGCAGAAAGCATCTCGCTGTCTTCCTTATGTCTCTAGGTGGTTATATTGTAGTTAAGATGTCATTGCAAGGATGTTGCTCTTTGTGACAGGCCAACAGATATTGTTTGGTTAGCATTTCATTATGTTCACGGACCGGCAATATGTTACTTTCCTCGTGTAGGTGATCACGGTGGGCCATCAGGTGACATCCGGTTGCGGTTCGCAAAGCAGCATTTTGTGTTGTTTGTAACTTATTCCAGTGAGTGTTGGCAACTTGGGTGCAGCATAATTGCAGCATATGGGTGCAGCATAATTTATAATGGGCCTTCCTATTGCTTTGTACGTTGTTAAGATCGTGTTTTTATCTTTGCCCCATGAACTACCCGCTAGTGCTTTCAATGCGTTATTCCTGTTTTTCAGACTTGAGTTTATTAGTTGTGCATGAGCATTAAATTTAAGCAGTGGGTCGAATATTACACCCAGCAGTCTCGGATTTTTTACTGTAGGAATAAGTATGTTGTCTATGCAGATGCTTAGTGTTGAATTTACCTCCTTCGTCCATGTGGTGAAAAGTGTAGAGGTGGACTTTTCAGTGGAAAGTTTTAGTTTTCTGGTTTTAAACCAATCATTTAGAGTATTAAGGTAGGTATTCAGTGTATTTGTGAGTTGCTGCAGGTTATTTCCCGTTGCAAGCACTGTGCAGTCGTCTGCATATGATGTGATAGTTATTCCTTCTGGTGGAGTAGGCAAACTGCTTAGGTAGAGATTGAACAATGATGGTGAGAGAACTCCGCCTTGAGGAACTCCTTGTCTTAGCACTCTCATTTTGGACTTGCTGTTACGGAACTCAACATATGTTTGGCGACCTCTGAGGTAATTGCACAACCAGCGCTTCATTAAACCTGGCAAGTTAGTATTGAAGATATCATCCAATAGAGCAGCGTGCGATACTGTGTCGAATGCTTTTGACAGGTCAAGTGCGACTAAAATTGTTCTAGCACATGGTTGTTTTTAATTCAGACCATCACTGATCTGGTTTTGTATTCTGTGTAGCGCGATGGTTGTACTGTGTGCTCGCCGGAAGCCATGTTGGTGTGGCGCCAAATTACAGGATCTTGTCAGCTGAGGGAGCAGAAGTGCTTCGATGAGTTTTGCGACCGATGAAAGAATGGATATTGGTCTGTATGACTCTCCCTTTTCTTCCGGTTTTCCTGGTTTCAAAATGGGGCTGATTCTGGCCATTTTCCAGATATTTGGTATCTGTAGAGTATTTAGAGATGTATTAAGTGTAGTAGTGAGGAAGTTCAAACCTTTGGGTCCGATGTGTTTGAGCATGATGGCTGAGATGCCGTCGGGTCCTATAGCTTTTGATGGCTTAATTTTCCTTATTGCATTCTCCACCTCTTCTTCGGAAAATATAATATCCTCCAAGTTGTCAGTGTTAAGTTTGCGCATGTGTCTCAACACTGATCTGGTCTCTTTCTCGTGTTTACGCTGCTTTTCTGTAAACTGAATGTTAAATTTGTTTGCGCATTTCCTGTGGTTTTCAATGGGGATATCGTCGAAGGAGATCATGCAGTTATTTTGTGGTTGTCGAGGATGAGTTAGGCCCTTAATGACCTTCCAAAGACTTTTACTAGTACCCAGGTTTGATTCTCTCACTAACTCTCTCCATTTGTTTCTTTTATGGTCAGTGACCAATTTGTTAATTTGCTTGTTCAGGTCCGGAATTCTGGAGTCGGCTGGATCTGCTTTACGGATGTCATCTCTTTTATTAGAAAGCACACACGCTTCATGTGGAAAGTTTGGTTTTATTTTTTGGATTCTGCCAGCTGGTATGTAGCGAGCTCTTGCCTTATTAAAAATTTCTCTGAATTGTTTTTCCCCAGAGAGGGCGTCAAGTGGTAAAAATTGCTTACTGAATTCATTTTCGGTAAAATTTGTAAAGTTTTCCCAGTCAGCTTTGTTAAAATTAATATATGTCTTTTTCTCGGAATTTATTTGATTTATGGAACGGCTAAAGGTGATTATGATCGGCACGTGGTCTGAACCCAGTGCAATTTCAGTTCTCCATTCTGCAACTGGCATTAGTGACATACTGGCAAGGGAGATATCTGGAGAAGAGTATGAGTTGTTTGTTACCCTTGTCGGTTGTTGTTCGTTGAGGACTCCAAAATTGGAGCCGTCAATTTGATCAGCAATGCTTTCACCTCGTGGATCAGTGTTTAGATGTGAGTGCCATAGATCATGGTGCGCGTTCACATCTCCGAGAATTAGACAGTCTTTGGTATAAAATAGATGTCCTATGGACGGTTCATAACCTATATCACAGCTGCTTACTGGTGGAATATAAATATTGACTAGTGTTATTTCCGTATTGCCGGATTTTACTATAATTCCTTGTTGTTCTAGGTGTTTGTCAGTTCCCGGTACTGCAGGTAGTGTGGTTGTACGGTAAATAACACTTTTGTGGATGATAAAGGCAAGACCACCACCTTTGTCTTTCCCTCTATCCAGCCTTATAATTTTATAATCACAGATACTATCACTAATCTTAGATCTAACATTTAATTTTGTTTCTTGGAGAAACGTGACTAGAATATTATTATTGCACATAAAGTTTATTATATTGTCGATCTTATTCGTGAGACCGTTGCAATTTAGTTGCATAATTTTTACATCACTCGGAGTTTCCGGTAGCGTGTTCATTTGTAATGTGTTTTGTTGTGGACTCGGATTGGTATTTTGATTTGATGCTTGACAACATGGCGCTATGTAGTTCTTGGTCCATTGTTTATGTGTGACAAGACCTGAGCAGTTCTTGAGGTGGCACCATTCCTTGCAGGTATTGCACTGGATAGATGTTGTGTTTGCTCTTAAGATGTTTTTACATATTGTACAGTGCCATGTTTTAGTTGGTCCTGAATTTGTTTCAATACCAGCCATGACGAGGAGTATTTGAAGCAGTGAGGCCAGTGACAGCTGCTTCTTTACCAAAAAAATGGAGCGTCGGATTTGCACCTTCCGTCGAAATTGTTGTGATGGTCCTTGGTCGGAGTTGTGTTCCGAGTGCTTCTGGGGCGTAGACCCGTCCATCTTGAGAAGCTGTTTATATGTGTATAATAATACGCTTGAAAGTTAGATGTATTGAATTCGACCCGGCTAGCTTTCCTACATTTAAGGATAGTCTTGATGTCCTGTGACAAAAAAGACATTATTTCATCTCATTGTGAAGAGACTCTGGTTGAGTTGGTTGTGAAAACTATACCCAGAGGATAAAGTACACTATCATCCGCGTACGAATAGACTGGATTAAGATTGGATAGTAAAAAATCATTTATAAAAATCAAGAATAGGGTGGGAGAAAGCACGGATCCTTGGGGAACACCAACGTCAAGAATATGGGAGTTAGAGGTTGTACCATCGACAACTACCTGAATTTTGCGGTTCTTCAGAAAGCTCTTAATCTAGAAAACTAAGTTGGAAACTTTTTGTTTTTCGAGTTCGAAAAAACCCAAAAGTGGTTGCCCTAATTCTAAAATTGTTTTTATCTTTGCCACTCTAATTCAAATCTCTAACTGTTTTCGCAAGTCGCACAATTCCCTCAGCCGCGATACAAACTACAACATTTAATTAATTCTAAGCTTTATTTCAATAAACATTATAACATAAAACAATTTCAACGTTCCATTGCATGTACTTGTTCCTTAACATACTCAAATTTCTCTGCAGCTTCTAGCATAGCCTCACACTGGAATCCAATATGTGTTCGAATTAGCTCCATTTTCTTTAAATTTTGCAAACTGTTTTCCATTGTCGATTCTGTTGAAGCAAAATTTTTAGCTGCTTGCATTATAATCTACAAACAAATAACAAAAATTAATACATTTATTTATAAAATCAAAAATTTTTGTTAAACACCTCATTAGTTTTTGATCCACGAACAATTTGTCGAGCAACTGATGTTGTATTATTTACATTTACTGTAACACGATCTGCAAGTCGACGTTTTGAATCTGCAAACAAATTTTTAGCGCTACTACTTGAAGCGGACGCCATCTGATTTATAATAGTTATACCATATAAAAAATTAATTACATTTAAATAAATAATTACTATATCAAAAACAATGTTCAAACGAATTTTATAATTACAAATTTACTTACAGTTTTTTAAGAATTTGATAAGAAAATTATTTTTATTTTTAATTGAGAAAAAACAGCAAAATAGTTTTTTTTTGCCTAATAACTTTTTTTTATCTTTTAACAAAAATAAAAGTCAAAACAATAACCTGTCAAATTATTACACTGAGGTTTTAAGCAAGTCATTCAAAATTGATTAGAATTGTATTCGGGGGCAAAGAAAAATATACTAAAAACACTAAAATAATTATAAAAACTTATAGTTCTAATAAAATTGTTTATATTTAATTTGTATCGTATTCAACTATATAAATATGTTTCAATAAATTTCTTCGATGAGTGGTTATATTGAAAATAAAATAATATTTGGCGCAATTATATGACATGTCAAAAAATTGTTCATTTTTGCACAATACAATATATATTTAATTTTATTAAATAGTTTGCACATTTTAAAGTAAGTGTTATCATTATTTGTTATATTTTACATACGTTTACGTTTTAGATAGTAAATTGAAATCATGTAATAATTAATTCTGTTGTGGCGGTATGAAATCGATTAAGTTGAGGTTAGGTTCAGTGATAGTTGTAACCAGTTTAAGTATTTTTTCATTTTTAGCTCGACATAAAAAGTGTTCCACCAAAGATCTATAACCTCCTTGTTTTTAAATATATTTGAATTTATAAAAGATGTTTTATGGTTATTAGATAAGAAAAGTGATGCTGGCATCGTGGCCTTCATTGCGCGAATACCCTTAACAAGCTTTCTGATGAGAGTTAGAAGAAATCAAATTTGGCTTCTTCATTATCTGCGTCACCCGCACGATCAGGGTGGTTATTTTGTAGCGTTATCTCACTAGGTGAGATAAATAGTGAGATAAAAAAATTATGTTTAAATGATTTCTTTTATCTAATATAATCGATCAAAAACAAATATTTTATCTCACGTTTTATCTCACCTAGTGAGATAACGCTACAAAATAACCACCCAGGTATCCAGTAAACTAATACCTTGTTAACATTGGAAAATTACAACTCACTGATCATTCGTTCGGCAAAAGGATAAGTTAGAAAGTAAAACGTTAATGATTATTTTATACGCAATTTTCAGTTGTGCGATGCCAGAAAAATTCGTAAACATTAGGTAACCATCGTTTTATGTAGTTGAGCAACGATAGTTGTCTTTGATACAAGATTTGCTTCGCCATTTTCAAATAGTTATGTAAAAGTGTAATGTTGTTTGCTCAATTCTGAATTTCGAGTGCTTCAAAGGGCATAGAGCCGACTATCTTGTGAAGCCAAGCAAATTGTAGTAAGTGACTTAGTTGCTCAAATTAGTAGAAGTGCAGAATTGACTTAGAACCCTTTCATCGTACTAATAACCAAAACACGAAGTTCAATAGACAATTTTCTATAGTTTAACTGACGGTCAATTATACAAAGATGCTAATATAGAGACACACCGATCTTATGCTTGTCATGTTTAATTATATCTTTAAATGGTCATCGACATCTAATAGACAAGCGAAAAGACCGCGCTGAAATATAGAGCAAAAATAATGAGAGATATAAATGGCTAACCAACTCTCTAGCTTATCAAACCTTGAAACAAATGAAAGTTTTTGGAAAAATATAAAGCGATTATCTTATCCCGGCGACCTAAAAATAATTGCTTCAATTATACGCTTACTTATAATGGTTATATGCTACAGAACCTGCAACGATATCTACAATTTTTCACGGAAGGCTTTGTCGACAGATCAAATTCGACAGTTTTGAAAACTCCTAAAGATATACCCCAAATTCAGTCTTCAGAAATCAATATAAAACAATTGCATTTCAAACCGAAAATTGTCGCAATACTTTAAGTTGGTTAAACAACAACAAAGTCTGTGGTCTGGACAAAAGTCCTGTAGGTATTCTGACCAAAATTTCCTATAAATCTGGTATCTTTCCTTCATGCTGGAAGTTGGCAAATATCCAACCTGTCCCAAAAAAGAAACGAAATGTAATATTTCCAATCATAGACCAATAACCTTACTCCCAGTCCTATTTAAAATATACACACTATATTAATTCACATATATTCAAATTTTTGAACGATAACCATTTAATATCTGACAGCCAATACGGTTTTAGAAACAAAAGATCAGCAACCGATGTATTGAACTATGTAGCACATCTGCATGCTTGATAAAGTTGGTGACGTACGTTATCGCATTAGACATTTTAAAAGCATTTGATCGAATTTAGCATGCCAACTTGATCAATAAGCTCGTTGCGTACGGTTTTCATCCCGCAGTCGTGAAGTTGACCAAAAATTTCTGTCTAACCGATACATTTCGGTATCTATAGATCTCTTTTGAGTTTAAATTAATTAACGCTGATGTACCCCAAGACTGAGTTTTATCCCCACTTTATTTTTAATCTATATCAACGAACTGTTCAAAACCACCAGTACTCCGATAAATTATTTTTCAGATGATAGAACACTGCAAAAGTCATTCGTCCCCAAAGACATGAACGAGTAAATCCCGTCGGAACCTAGAAAAAGTCGCCGATTGGGAGAATAAAAATTTGGTCAATTTTAATTCCACTAAAACAGCAGTTGATTGTTTCCAGATTAAAAACCGAGTTCCCCCAACAATATTTCAATTAGTATGTGTGCCGAACAAATAAACGAATGTGAAAGCATTCGTTTATTGGGCGTCACAATTTCCAATAAACTACTCTGGAACGACATATAATGGCTATGGCAAAAAGCACGCTAAGAAAACTCGGCATCCTCAATAGATGTAAAAAATATTTCATTCCGTATCAATTACTCCACATTTGTAAGTCCTATATTCGTCCCTGTATGGAGTATTGTTGTCAACTCTGGAACGATCATATAATGGCCATGGCAAAGAGCGCGTCAAGAAAACTCGGCCTCCTCAATAGATGTAAAAAATATTTTACTCCGCATCAATTACTCCACATTATAAGTCCTATATTCGTCCCTGTATGGAGTGTTGTTGTCAAGTTTGGGGCGCTGCATCTGTTACTATCCTGGCTCTTTTGGACTCCGTTCAAAAGCGAGCTATACGAATTGTTGGTGATCGAGATTTAACATTAGGTCTTGATTCCCTGCAACATCGTCGCACTGTTGCTGATCTCGTTGTTTTTTATAAATATCGTCACCAGCAGTGCTCGGACGAAATCAGGTCCATAATGCCTCAGACATATGTTTTTCCCCGTTTTACTCGTCAATCGGTGTGTGCGGGCGGTCGAACTGTTGAGATTACTCACTGTCATAGTAATAGAATGCAAAGAGATTTCTTTGTGCGTACATCGTACACATGGAATGCTTTGCCCGAATCAATAGTCTCGAGTGCTTTCAATCCACAAAGATTTATAAAAAGCGTCCACCTATACCTCAGGACGCATGTTGTTGTGGGACCAACGTCTTAAAAGGTATCTATGTGTTGTTGTGACGCATTTTGTAATTCCTACTACACAACACTTCTTATTAAAAAAAAAAAAAAAAAAAGTGTGGGGCGTTGCATCTGTAACCATCTTGATTCCTGACTCTGTACAAAAGCGTGCCATAGGAATTGTTGGTGATCGAAATTTAACATTAAATCTTGATTCCCTACAACATCGTCGCACTGTTCTTTTCGTTTGGTAAAACAGATAAAAAAACAATTTGTTTATCCAAAATCTGTTTTTGAAATTATAGCAAGATTTATCCTCGCGGTGCCTTTCGAAATTAACCACGGTTAACCTTAAAGTAGAAGTATCCCTAATGTCATAGTAAAACTAAATAAAAACCAACATTAGCTGCGTTTTTTTCATTTGGGTCAGGGTCTAGGTTTGAAAAAAACGATGTGGGTCACGCAAAGAAAAAAAATATTACATTTTAAATTGTTGGCAACACTGAGCTGAGAAGAAAAAAAATTGTGAAGTTGTAGTGCCATTTTGAAATTAAAACTCAATATAAAAAAAATTCAAAAAATATATAACGTCTCTTGAAAAATAAAACTCCATATAAAAAATTCAAAAAAATTTAGTCAGAAACACTAATCCATTTTTTTACATATGGCAATGTTTATTGATTATTGCAAATGGCGTGAAATAAAATGAAACAAAATAATTGATAATTAATAAAAAATTGTAAACATCTATTCCTTAAAACATATGGATTTTATATCGTAGGTATTGCTTAAAAATTAATTTTAAGCAAATTTAATGAAATCATGTTGAAAACAAATCATATTAAAATTGACTTTAAACAAATTTAACAAAGTATCTTTGACAGTTTTTTATTTTGAATAATTTTTTTTTGACATTTATAAGTTTTAAAATGACCATACCAACCTTATAAAATCAAAACCTACGTTTCGCCATCTCTTGCAATTTTATGTAACCAAAATATTTTAGATCATTAATCTAGACCCAGATAAATATCTGGGTTATGTTGTTGTTGTTTTTACATATAAAAAATAGAGTTGATCTAGACCTTGACCCTGACCCAAATGAAAAAAACGCAGCTATTATAGTTTTGGAAGTATAATACATCTGTCATCGAGTAAATTTAAGGCTTTGTGCAAAACCCCCTATATTCATTCATAGCCCGATTGATTGACGCCATATGCAAAAAATCAATGAACATAAAAATCAATGAACAATGAACATATGCAAAAAACTGGATTAAGCCGGGCATTCACATACAATAGAAACACAATTTCATACAAATTTGACAGGAAAAAATTCTGTTTCTGTAAAATTTGTATGGAATTCTGTTTCTGTTGTATGTGGTTTCAAGTCTTTAAAAGCCTTTGCGATTAAATTTTTTTATATGAAGTTTTATTGTTCAAGATGGCGTTAAATATTTTGAAATTTTTTTTATATTGAGTTTTAAATTCAAAATGATGCTACAATTTCTCGATTTTTTCTGTGCTAATAAACTAGTAGGCCTACAATATTGGGGGTTTTGATTTGTGGTTAGTTATGTATGGAACGACATTAAGTAGAGTAAAGTGAATAGCCTTCAACCATAGTTATGGTGCTATTACACACAAATTAAATTCAGATGCTATCATCAACTTTTCAGATGATAGTATTTTTTTTTTTACTGTAGATGGCGAAAAGATCAAAAACTGCAAGAAAATAAAAATAATTTTACGAAGCAATAATAATTTTTAAACAACAATTTCTAAAAAAATTATTAGTTATTTAGTATTAATATTATATTATATAATCGATTATATCTAAATTAGTGGTATAAAAATTGTAAATAAACTCTATAATGTAAAAGTAAATGAAACAACAAAATGGCGACCAAAAAAATAATATATTAATATAGAACAATTGTTGTAGCTTGTACAATAAGAAAATGCGCTAAGATTTGAAAAAAAATGTGAATCGAAAATACGTAAAGAAAACGTATTTTCTATTAAAATCTTGAAAATATGTATTTAATCATTTTATACCTAATATAATATAATTTTTATTATGATTTTAATATGAAAATCAATTAATGTGATAATCGGTTTTAAACTGGTTGAATTTCAAGATGATATCATCTGACAATTTTCTAGTAGCTAATTGGTAAACCAAATAATTTTTCAAAAAGTCAGTTGCTATCAGCTAACTTTTCTTGCAGTTTTTATATCTATCTCGCGCATGTTATTCCTCTTTTTCTCATTCAAAATATTTTTCATCAACTTTTCAGATTATGGTAACTGCAAAATTGATTATGGGAGCTGAATTTAATTTGTGTGTAATAGCACCATTAGACTGTTATCGATTACCGACTGTAATGGTGCTATTATACACAAATTAAATTCAGCTCCCATAATCAATTTTGCAGTTACCATAATCTGAAAAGTTGATTTTTTTTTTATTAATTAGTTAGACATGTTTAGCACACTAAATATGAAATATTCATTATTTAGACTCTTTGAATATTCGAAGATACCATGTCAACTATAAAGGAAGGAGATGAGGAAAATGGAAGGAATGGGGATATAGGGATAACTATACTAATTTTTTTAAATGATGATGGACATTTTCTTTAAATGCCTGAGGGGAAAATTCATCGGGAAATACAGAGGAAGGCATTGAGTTCCATAATTTGGCCACTCTATTAAAATAGTCGTTTTGGAAGGACACAGTTCTACAACGAGGTATTTGTACAACAAATGGATGGGATAACTCGGCAGCTCTTGTTTGTCGATTATACTGCGCACACGATGGAAGGATATTTTGAATTTCCTTAGAGGAGAATTCGCTAAAGTTATATTTATAGTAGATTGACAATTCAGCCACATTTCTTCTGTGCTGGAGTGAATCAAGCTGGTCCGTTAGTTCGGTATTACCAATCAACCGTATTGCTTTTCTCTGTACAGAGTCTAGACATTTTATTGTTGAATGACAAGCACCTCCCCAAACATGACAGCAGTACTCCATACATGGACGAATAAAGGACTTGAAGATTAGCAAAATTTGCTCGGGATTGAAATACTTTTTACATCGACTCAAGAATCCTAATTTTTGCATTGCAGATTTAGCGAGGTTGAACACATGTTTATTCCATTTCAGGTTATTTTGAATATCCACTCCAAGAAGTCTAACTGATTCAACCTCATGGTTTATTTTAAAAGGAAAATTTTTATGTCGCTCTATTCGTAAAAGACGGCATAATTTGGTTTTGGTTGGATTAAATGAAACAAGATTACCATCACCCCATTCCATTATACGCTCCAGATCTTTGTTAATGGAATCAATTAGCAGCTCTCTATCAGTGGTAACTGCAGTATGAGATCGAAATTTAGGAGATGCATGTGATGCATGTAATGTGCTGTCATCAGCAAAACTATGGATTGGGTGCACTGTGGAAATAAGTAAGTCATTAATGTATAGAAGAAACAAGGTTGGTGAGAGTGCAGAACCTTGGGGAACCCCAGCATTGGTTGTGAAAATATTGGATGTGATACCATCTAAATTAACATGAAATTGGCGACCTGTAAGAAAACTATGAATCCATGAGACAGTAAGATGGTCTATGCCATAAGATTTTAATTTAGCTATAAGATTTTTATGCCACACTTTATCAAATGCTTTAGAAATGTCAAGTGAAATACTGAACGTTTCACCGTGGTTTTCCAGCGATTTGTTCCAGAGATGGGATACGTGGCTAACAGATCACCTGTTGCATGATTTCTACGAAAACCATACTGCTTATCATCAATAATTCGCGACATTTCCAAATAACCTATCAAATTGTAGTTAACATATTTTTCAAATATTTTAGCTAAAACCGACAGAATTGCAATTGGTCTATAATTGTTAGGGTCCATCTTACTGCCTTTCTTTGATATGGGTTGAACGCTGGCCAGGTTCCAAGAATCGGGAAATATTCCGGTTTTATAAGATATATAGAAAATTTTTGTTAAAATTGGAGCTAGTTGTCTAGCAAAGTTTTTAAGAATGAGGGGTGGAATACCGTCGGGGCCAGCGGATTTGTTGATATTGAGAGAAAGATATTTTGTATGAGAAAAAAAGGGATAGCATGCGCGAGATAGATATAAGAACTGCAAGAAAAGTTAGCTGATAGCAACTGACTTTTTGAAAAATTATTTGTTTACCAATTACTTATAAGAACTGAATCTAAAAAATTATGGTGCAAATTATGAAACTTTTTGCAATCCATACAATTTTCGATCGACCTAGTTTCGAACCAATGAGAAAATTTTAAACTTTAAAAAAGTTTCATTCTCATCAGGGCTAGCCGACTAGATAAACTACCAAAAAATGTCAACGCTACATATAAACCAAAAATTTGGTTACAACTATAGCGAAGTATAAAAAAACAAAAAATATGCATAAATATATATTTAATAGATTCAGGTTTAGTCAATTAATTTGTCTAGTGATCACTGTTTTGTTATACTCTAGACATACTAGTATTGAATAACAAACTCGTATCGGCGAGAAGAAGATGATTAGTCTTCACTTGTGTCTATTGACACATAATCAACAATTAATTCAGTAAATTATTTGTGATATAACATCACCCCGATGGAAAATCTCCCATCAAGAATAATATAAGAACTGAATCTAAAAAATTATGGTGTAAATTATGAAACGGGGTGATGGGGTGATCCATCGGGGTGATGTTATATCACAAATAATTTACTGAATTAATTACCAATTACTGCTAGAAAATTGTTAGATGATTTCATCTGCAAATTCAACCGGTTTAAAACCGATTATCATATTAATTGATTTTCATATTAAAATCATAATAAAATTTATATTATATTAGGTATAAATGATTAAATACATATTTTCAAGATTTTAATGTGAAAGTTTTACGTTATCTTTACGTATTTTCGATTCACATTGTGTTTGGTACAGACATATAACAAAAATCATGATTTTTCTGTACTAAAAATAGTATAAACGCACCCATTTATCATGAAAAAAATTACCTTTTTTCCTGCTTTGAAATGTCATAACTCATGTTTTGAATTTAAATGTCAATAAAAGCTTTATTTTGGTTGTTTACGCTTTTTGTTTTGTTTATGCTTACATTTTTGTGATAACTATTCTTGATAAAATTGGTTTTGTGTTTTCGAGATAAATTTATAAATCCATTTTACATCTTTTGACTCTTCGGTCCGGTTTGAAGTAATATTCAACGAAGTTAGTAGCAGCTTTGACATTTAATAACGTCATTGTTTTAATCAGTTTCCTGTAACGAACACGCTCAATAAAAATAATCAAAAATAATTATTTGCATAATTATTTGTTCGGTTTTCAATTGTATTAATTTTTTTTATTTAATCAATATAATCAAAAAATAATTAGGTAAGTATACAAAGGTTTTTAATTATTTTCATAATTAAAATAATTCATTTAATTATTTTAAATTTTGTTTAAGTTTTCTGGTTTTTGCAATGGAACCGAATGTTAATGTGGAAAATTCTTCAAATAATCTACAAGAAAATTCTCATATTGTAAATAATGTAGAAGATATTGGTAGAAGCTTGATATTACAAGAATTGCTAACCTCTTCATCGTCTTCATCTTCATCGTCGTCTTCATCGTCGTCTTCGTCTTCATCGTCGTCTTCTTCATCTGATTTTCTTTTGCTAAACACTACATTTACTGAGAATGCTTTTAAAATGTTAAAAGAATTGTTAAAAAAAGAGAATAAAAATTAACATATCATCATTATAATATTACATTTGTTTTCTTGTCACTGCCTTTTTAAGCGCTGCTGAGGGAATACTTGGACAACCACAAAACCACTACCAGAACCCATGGATGGATCAAGCATGCCTTGACGCTATTCAATACAAAAGAGATTGCTATCTGAAATGTCTACAAGGACGCAACACGAGGTCCACGAAGGAGAACTATAAATTCACAAGACAAACCGTTACAAAGCTATGTAGACGAACGAAGAGAGAATGGTGGAAGAGAAAGTGTGAGGAGATTGAAAGCTTCAATAGCAGTCGATCTAGTTTGAGGTCCCTTCTTTAAGGTTTTAATCTGTTGAAATAAGTTACGCGATTGATGTTCCTTATTGAATCTTTCAATCTCCTCACACTTTCTCTTCCACCATTCTCTCTTCGTTCGTCTACATAACTTTGTAACAAGGTTGGCAAATATCATGATATTTATATAAATATCAAAATATCCGATATATATCAGATATATATCCGATATATATCAAGCTCTGATATTTATTTTTGAATCAGTTGTTTATCTTAAATATAATACAATATGTGGCCCTTTCCACACTCCTTCGTTTCTTACTTCTTAACCTATAAACTAAATTCAAATATGGCAACTTCAATTCAGTTTTTATAGGCAATTTATCAAGCCTTTCGTCTATATATTCGATTGCACAAGTCCGAGAATACGCTCGCTCACTTTGTCTTGTTTATTTTGTCAAGTTGCATTATCAATACCCATACAAGTTTGTACAACTACTCCATTAATGGTACATTACCGGCGACCAGTAATGCAACAATGGTCGAGTACTGACAACCATAACTGGATCATTAACATAATGTTACTGGATGATTACTTCGAACAATAAATGACTGCCGTTCAAGGGCCAAAGAAAAAAGCCAACAATGACCCATACAAGGAAATAGAATTGGTCAAGTAATGGTCAATTTCTGGCGACCAAATATTTCAACAATGACTCAGGACTGGCAACCACGACTCATAGTACTGGTAACTATGACTCGGCCACTAACATAATTTTATTTGTTGATAATTTCGGACAATAAATGACTGCCATTTATTTTACAGAGAAAAAAACAATATTGAGCCATACAAGGTTGTACACTGTACAGCTGACCCAGTAACGGACAAATAATGATGACAAGTATTGCTGCAATCGCCGAGTACTGGGCCATTATAAAATATCTTACGTTTCAATTTAAATAAATTAAATACAAAACAATTAAAATAACATAAAAATGTCTTAAGAAAAAAATTTAAAACTTATACCAACCTGCAGCCAAATTCTGTAACGGTGAAGCGGTGAAGTGATAAGTTTTTTATCACTTCACCGCAAAAATATCTAAGTGAGTGGAGTTTTAAAATTATAAAGATAACACTGATTTTTTTTTTTGACAATAAAATGAAATCGTTTCTTTTGTTGTTATTGACATTATGTCAAAAAACACCACAACGTCAATGTGATTTGATTTTTTAAAATTGTATTTCTAAATTTAATGCAGATTTATTTTTCAAATTTATTTTTTAAAATATTTATATGTATTTAAATTTGTAAAAATTAACGTTTAAATTGTGTTAAAAGTTAAAATAAAAATTTAATTTTATATATGCTGACGTTTGACAGTGCGGCGCGCGCTTGCTATTAAATTTTTTAACATTCAAATCGCATATTAGGCCAGGCAAAATAGTATTTTAACAACAAAAAAATTCGTTACAGCAAACTGATAGTGGGATATTGTAGAACACGATATTGTAAAAGAGGGAAACATAAATCGAACCAGCAGCTGCTATCCGGGGGAGAATGGGGAGGGTTTTTAGGGGTTGAAAAGGGTTTTTCGTGATTTCTGGCTAAACCGTGCATCCTATCAAAAAGAGTTATATGTAAAAATTGTAGGGAATAAAAAGATCTACACTTTTTGTACGGACCATTTTTACCCTCACCTCAACATTTTTCGAAAAAAATGTGAAAAGCCGATTTTTTTCTTTTTTCTTGTTTTCTTTTACAAAAAAAATTTTATGAAGTTCAAATTTTGGAAAAAGATACCTCCATTTATTGGAAAAAGGCAGCAATTTTTTCGGAGGGAAATATTTAGACGTTGTTGTTAAAATTAATTTTTTTGAAAAAAAAAAACAAATTTTTAACTGCGATTCCTCTTAAAACTACGCCTCCTAAAGAGTTCAGTTTTGACTCATTTACTCGTTCTTACGTCTATTTTTGATAAATGGTAAAAAAAAGTATAAATCTATGGACAAAAAGGCGGGAAAATTGAAAAAACCGAAAATATTGCTTTTTTCGTGGTAATTTGCATATTTATCGTTGAATAATTGTTACTAATTAATAAAATCATATTATTTTTTTTTATTATTACGTAAACAACGATCATTCGGAAATACATTTATGAATAATTAGATGCTTTCGTTTTCGAACTTGATAAAAATTGTTCGAAGAAATAATCAACAATTAGAATTTCAGTCGTACTAAAAATCTTAAAAATTAAATATCTCAAGAACACGAATATTAGCCTCTTTGTAACTTTGTAATATTTTAGAGTAAAGATAGAACTGTTCTTACAAAAAAAATAAATTAAATTTCAATTGATCTTCAACCCAAGCGCCAACTTTAAAAAAGTTTTTTAATATTTTAATTTAAAAATTAATTACAAAAACAATTAATTATTTTTTTTTTCAAACGATTAACTAATCACCTACAAAAAAAAAAAAAGTTTGATAAAATTGGTAAGGCCGTTCTTGAGCAATTTGATTTCGAAGGTACATGGGATTGGCAGAATTTTAATTTTTCTAAAATATTTAATGCTTATTTTAGTTTATAATATATGATAATTAATATATGATATATTTTAATTTAATATGAATTTTTTATTGTAATTGAAAGGAAAATTCACTATCTATTTGATAAATTTCAGCAAAATCTGCAACTGGCATATTTTTGCTAACAAATATTCGAATTGGTTTTTATCGTCGAACAAAACGTCTGTCTGTAATTTGAATATGTTTTGGGTAAAATATTAAACCTTCAGAAAACCCAAAAAAAGCTTATTTAGTACCTTCTTTAAACCTCATTTAGTACCTTCTAAACCCAAAATAAGTTTAATAGAATCAGTAAACTTGGGTTTAGTGTATGGCACAAAGTACAAAAAAAATCAACCTATATTCAAATGTGTTTTTCTCAAAAACAAAAAATAACAATTGTCCTTATAGGTTTAGTATGTTTTAAGTAAATAACAAATCTGTAAAATATAAAAAACATGAAAGAAAACTAAAAGGTACTTTTTGAGATCGCCATGTTTGAAGAATAAAATTTGCTTTTTTGTTACCTAAATAAACTAAAAGTAACGAAAGCATATAATTATTCATTAATTTATTTCCAAATGATCGTCGTTTACGTTTATCATAAAAAATTTAAATGATTTTATTAATTAATAACGATTATTCAACGATAAATATGCAAATTACCACGAAAAAAAAGCGATTTTCTCGGTTTTTTCAATTTTCCCGCCTTTTTTTCCATAACAGTGTACCATTTTTTTACCACTTATCAAAAATAGACGTAAGAAAGAGTAAATGAGTCAAAACTGAACTCCTTAGGAGGCGTAGTTTTAAGAGGAATCGCAGTTGAAAATTTGGTTTTTTTTTTCAAAAAAATTAATTTTAACAACAACGTCTAAATATTTCCCTCCGAAAAAATTGCTGCCATTTTTCAATAAATGGAGGTATCTTTTTCCAAAATTTGAACTTCATAAAATTTTTTTTTGTAAAAGAAAACAAGAAAAAAGAAAAAAATCGGTTTTTCACATTTTTTTCGAAAAATGTTGAGGTGAGGGTAAAAATGGTCCGTACAAAAAGTAGATCTTTTTATTCCCTACAACTTTTACATATAACTCTTTTTGATAGGATGCACGGTTTAGCCAGAAATCACGAAAAACCCCTTTCAACCCCTAAAAACCCTCCCCATTCTCCCCCGGATAGCAGATGCTGGTTCGATTTATGTTTCCCTCTTTTACAATATCGTGTTCTACAATATCCCACTATCAGTTTGCTGTAACGAATTATTTTTTTTTTTCTAATTTTTTCTCCTATTATTACTGGCCTATATAGAATCGCAAAAATGGTAAAATGATAAAAAATTATAGTTTGGTTAAAATTGTTTGGGTTCTTCGGTGCTAATGGCACGGTGCCATTAGCACCGAAGAACCCAAACAATTTTAACCAAACTAAAGTTTAAATTACGGTGAAAAAATCAAACCAAACTACTGATAAAAAATTAGTGATAAAATCGAAATGAAGAAATTTTTAACACTTCACCACCTGTAACTACAGTTACAGAATTTGGCTGCTGGACAAATATAGGTGAAATTTTGCAAAATATATATTTCTAAAATGGATATTACTCTAGTGAATTTTAGCCAAATGACAAAGATTGGCCCAGTACTGGCCCAATAACAATAGCCAATTAATGTTAACTATTGGCGTGCATTACTTGGCAAAGTAAAATAAACAGGCTATTTTTTATAAACCGTAGATCGGGTGATTCATTATTCTATAGTTATGGCTCAATAACAATAGCCAATTACCATTCATGGGTCAGTGCTTGGCCATTCAAAGTTAACTAAATACTGGCTATTTTCTGTCAACCATAGATCGGCCGATGAGTGGTTCTAGTACTGGCATAATAATAAAAGTTGAATACTGTTAACCATTAATGGACCAGTGTTTGCCCGTATTTCAAATTCTGGAAAACCCTGCTTAAGTAGTAATTCCATTCTACCACACCATTGGTGGAGTTTCTAAACTGAGATTGAAATGCGTATTTTGAAAATGGTGTAGTTTCAGCTAAACGCGCCATTACAAACGGAATGAAGTCTGAAATAATTATATTTAAGTAAGGAAGTATATGCTTCTTCTCTTAGGTGGTTCTTCAAACGTTTACCTAAAAATCAATGGTCAAGCATACATTAGCTAGGTGATAAGGTGCATCTAAAGACATGTTTCTCAAAGAAATGTCTCCTTCGATAAAAAAGTTTCTTAACTTTTACATGTTGCTCAACTTTTACATGTTGCTCTAGTTTAAGATCGACTTCCAGTTTATGCCAAATTTCAACAACAACGGCAATAGTCGTTTTATATTTTTGAGTTCGGTCTAAAGCGACTGCTATGGTCTTTAGATAATAAAGCATATGTTTAGCATGCATTACAATATTTATGTCATAAGTTTGGTTATGTCAGGATCTATGTCAGCTTTATGGTCTTACTCTTGGCATAGCTGAACCAGATTACCACGATTTGGCACGCGTAGTGCTGCAACAGTTTTTCAAATTTTAGGTAGGAATAGTTAATAATTTCTTTTTTATAAATATCATGATATATATCAGGGAATAAATATCGTGATATATATCAATGATATATATCGGATATATATCATTGATATATATCATGCCAACCTTGCTTTGTAACGGTTTGTCTTGCGAGTTTATAGTTCTCCTTCGTGGACCTGGTTTTCCATCCTTGTAGACATTTCAGATAGCAATCTCTTTTGTATTGAATGGCGTCAAGGCATGCTTGATCCATCCATGGGTTCTGGTAGTGGTTTTGTGGTCGTCCAAGTATTCCCTCAGCAGCGCTTAAAACAGCATCTTTGAGCAAATACCATGATTTGCCGACGTCTCCATTAATAGTTTCTGATTTCTCCAATGTTTCGGCAATATGACTTTGATATCTCTCTTCCGTTTCAGCATTCTTTAATGATGAAATGTTAAAACGTTGATTGATTTTTGGAATGCCTGGGTTTGGGAAGTGGAACCTTATGGTAGCATATACAAGGAAGTGGTCACTTCCAATGTATGCACCTCCAAAGGATCGCACATCCAGAACGCTCGAAAAGAAACGTGCTGTTACTAGCACGTGATCAATTTGATTTCGAGTGTTTCCATTCGGTGCAAGTCTACTTATGAATCGATCGATGCGAAAAGTACTGGCAATTATTGATAATGCAAATATTCATTCTCTCACGATTATCATTCGAATTCAAATGCAGGCTGTTGGAACCCACCATATTTCCATAAGAGATATCTCTTCCAACCTGCCCATTAAAGTCACCAAAAACCATAATGAAGTAGCGTGTTGGTGTTTATTTCATTTCCAGTGCTATGTAGAAATTATCCTTCTCGTCGACGGTCTTAGCTTCAGTAGGTGCATGCACGGCAATAAGAGAAATATTGTAAGTACCGCGTACACGTAGGTAGCAAATCCTCTCACTGACCGGGATGAATTTCATCACGACTTCTTGTATGCGTGCACCAACAAGAAACCCAGTACCGAATTCTCTTAGAGAAGGATGACCAGTACAGTATAAAGAGTGACTATTCAAATCTTGTTTTCCGATTATTATTTTTTTTTTTTTTTAATAAAAAGTGTTGTGTAATAGGGTTTAGAATATGTGTCACAACAACACATAAATACCTTTTAAGACCTAGGTCTAGACCTAGCTTCCACAACAACTGGCGTTCTAAGGTGTTGATGAACGATTTTTTTAAACATCTGCCGGTTGAAGCCACCTGAGACTAAGGGTTCCGGCAAACTATTCCATTTGTATGCAGTTCGGACAAAGAATTTTTCTGCGATCTGCCAGTATGACATCGCGGGATCTCGACCGTTTCACTGGTTGCGGTAGGCGATTGCCGAGTGGAACGGGGGTAAGAATAAGTTTGAGGCATGATGCCGCTGATTTCATCTGAGCACTGTTGACGATATTTGTAAAAAACCACGAGGTCAGCAACAGTGCGACGATGTTGTCGAATCAAGTTTTGATGTCAAAGCTCGATCACCCACAATTCGTATAGCCCGCTTTTGAACAGAGTCCAGGAGGGCCAAGATGGAAACAGAAGCAGCATCCCAAACTTGACAGTGGTACTCCATACAGGGACGAATATAGGAGCAATTAAAATAAACATGGAGCAATTGGTATGGAGTGAAAATTTGTTTGCATCTATTTAGGAGGCCAAGTTTTTTAGACGCGCTTTTTGCCATCGCCATTACATGATCGTTCCAGAGTAGGTCATTTGAAACTGTGACACCCAATAAACGAATGTTTTTACATTAACCTATTGGTTCATCACACATACTGAATAAATATCTTTGGGGAACTCTGTCTTTGATCTGGAAACAATCAACAGCTGTGTTTTGGTAGAGTTGAAAATTACCAGGTTTTGGTCACCCCAACCGGCGACTTTTTTTAGGTCTTTATTCACGTTTATGGCAGCGTCTCTCCGGGCGGGATTAATTCGTTCGTGTATTTTACGTTTTGAAGGAAGGGGCTCGAACGACTTGTGCAGAGTACTATTATCTGCAAAACTATAGTGAATTTCAAAAATTCGTTGATATAAATCAAAAATAGGGCTGGGGACAATACTGAGCCTTGAGACCAGCGTTAATTAGCTTAGACTCATAAGAAAATACGTCTAAGAAGACCGAAATGTATCGGTTAGATAGAAAATTTTGAATCAGCTTCACAACATTGGGATGAAAACCATACGCAACGAGCTTGTTGATTAAGTTGGCATGCCAAACTCGATCGAATGCCTTGGAGATGTCTAAAGCGATAACGTATGTTGCACCACCTTTATCAAGTATGCTGTTCCAACAATGCGCTTCGGAGTAGATCGGTAGTTGATCTTTGGTTTCGAAAACCGTATTGGCTGTCGGATATTAAATGATTTTCTTCCAGAAATTTTGAAATGTGTGCTCGTAGACTTTGGATAGGACCGATAGTAAAGCTATTGGCCTATAATTTGAGATATCGGATTTTGGTCCCTTTTTGGGGACGCGCTGGACATTTGCCAACTTCCAGCACGAGGGAAATATACCAGATTTGTAGGATTGGTAGAATATTTTAGTCAAAGTCGGTGCAAGTTCTTTAGAAAAGGTTTTTAAAATAATGGGTGGAATATTGTCCATTCCTGAGGCTTTGTTGATGTTTAACCCCTTTAAAAGTTTAGCGACTATTTTGGGTTTGAAGTGAAGTTCATTCATATTAACTCCTGAAGACTGGATTTGGGGTATTTCTTTAGGAGTTTCCAAAACAGTGGAGTTCAGAGCAAAGCGTTCAGCGAACAAGTTAGCTTTTCTTGCGGGATCATTGACGATTAAATCACCATCAATAATAGGGGGAATAGAAGATTTTGTACCAGAATTTAAAGAATTAATGGCACTGTATAAACTCTTGTCAGAAATAGACATAGACGTAAGTTTTGAGGCTTTCGCTCTGTCAATTTCAGACTTTTCGTTTGAGATAATCTGGTTAGATATTTTGTTGGCCTTTAGATATTGAGATCGATTAGTGGGAGTTTTGTTATGAATCCAAATATTAAATAATCCACGTTTGTTTCTAAGTGCCGTTTGGGCAGCTTTCGAATACAAGTATTTTTGTTTGGGTGAAGAGAAAGGGACAAATTTATGAGGGACTTTCTCTATGGAGAAAGGAACAAATTCATTGATAGCAAATTGGATGGTTTCTGTAAAGTTTTGAGCAGAAACATTTACATTGTCAGTGTAAAAACAATGACGGTCGAAAGGAAAACCATGGAAAAAATTTTGAAGACCACTCATCCATTTTTGAGTAGTGAAATATTTTACGGGGTTTTGAAGCTGTAGTTTTAAGTAAATCAGTTTTGATAACTGATGAAATTAAATAATGATCAGAGTTTCCAGTACTACCTTTCGCGACATCGACACTCGTAATATCTGGCATTGTGGTAAGATAGAGATCTAAAAGAAAACTATTATCACCGCCATTACGGGGAGTGTAAGTCGTGTTTTTAACAATTTGGAACAGTCCCTGAAACGCGGTAAAAATTTCTCCCAGTTTTCCACTATTGTCAACATCGTCGGTCGATTTGGAGAAGTCCAACCATGATTTGTTGTGGACGTTGAAGTCATCGGTAACGATAACTTCACAATTAGGGAACTTTGCTCTAATCTCGTTCACAATTTTTGTCAGTGAATTAAAAAAGTTTGGGTTACGTTTGTTGGGGGACCGTTATAAAGCTATTGTAAAAAAAGTAATTTCTGGAAGACAAATCTTTAAAACCATTGTATTGAAGCCAAGAAATTAGACAGCCGTATTGGCTGTCTAATTTCTTGCAGAGCAATAATATCCATCCTATACCTCTCAGCCTCTGTTTCTAGACTTATTAGAGCATCAGGAGCGCTCAGGCTGCGCACGTTCTGATTTGATAGTCTGGTCCTTTTTCACGTCCAGGTAAAATACTATTTTGAAATCCAGGTCTGTTATTCTCTTTCTGATTTCCAAATTTAACAAACTTTTTTTTCCGGGGTTAGGGTGTCAACCTTAAACTCAACCCAAATTGTCGTGAATGGGTTCGATTTGCATCTTAAAGTTACCAGAAACAACCTTTTTACACGTTTATATAGCGAGCCGCTTGATCCAAGACAGACGCGCGCTCCAAGCCGCCCCTGACATGGAGAATAGACGCTTGCGTCGCATTGGTTTTAAGACGCCAATTCGCCGTGATGTAGCGTCATTGACTAAGCAATTTTTACTCTGCTTGTCTCCAATACACCAACCTAATTCTGTCAGTATTACCCAGGCAGCTCGGCGTGGTAGTAATTGTCTTTAAATTGTAAAAACAATATAATTTAAATTTACCGTTACAACAAATCAATAAAATACCCCATTCAATAAAATATCCGTTTGTATGAACGAGAATAGAAGATATATCCTCGGATATAACGTCGTTTGCATTGTATGAATCACAATAGAACGAAAAATGTATCCGAGGATATTCTTCTACTCTCTGTTTTATCTGCTATTTTTCTTGTATAGTGGATAAAACAATTTATTTTTGTTTTTCTTGACATGCGCATAGTTGAAAGCATTTGTGCATTTCTAAAGAAATTTTATAAATTTTATTTTTTGATATAAATTAATAGTAAAATAAATAATACTTTTATGCCCGGTTGCTTGAACATTTAAATCTCTGATAACTTTTTTAATTCTCCATTTAAGTAGTTTTGCGTATTTTGATCGATTGGACCTTTAAATAAAGCGTATAGATTCAATTAAGTTTTCTTATCTTGCTTGTTTGTTTTTGTGAAAAAGGTTTGAGAATTGAGAGATATTTCTTATTGACGATTTAGCTATTAGTAAATGTTCAAGCAACCGAGCATTAATATAATTAATTTTTAAGATTTTAAATATGTTTTTAAATTTATTTAATAGAAAAGTAAAAGATAAAGTCTTGCCACTTATAAAAATACTGCTATTAAAATGCAATAAAAACAAAAATATAAAAAATTCCATCCGTGTTCATATAATCGACGAAAAATAAAATTATAAGAAAATATAAAAAACAGCTGATTTCAATTTCGTTTGCGCACGGAAATCTAGATCTTTTTCGCTCAAATCTAATTCACTTAACGAAAACCACATAAATAAGTTCAGATTAAACTCGATTAGAAATTAATATTGTCACGAACCCCGGGCTGACAGCCTACGTCCATCTATGGAACATGAAGAAAACGTTAACCCATTTATTGTAGTTTTATGGTAATTTTACCAATTACAAACAAAACCTTTGCCGCTTAAATTCTTGTTAATTATTATCGAAAATAAACAAATTTTCCACTTCACGTGTGTGACGACCTCGCGTACTTCTGTTCCTGCTATTGACATACGAGTTAACGTGAGATATTACCTACCCTACCACTCACTACCAATAGCAGTGAGATAACTAACCGAAGTGATGTCTTAGAGGTGCTGTCGAACGAACTCTATTAAGTCAACGGTAATACTCTTACTAACAGAGTATTCATATGGTAATGTCACGCTTTTCTTGACTCGAAAAAATGAGATTGTATATAACACTGTATGTGGGCTTTAATCATTAATGAAGACAGTGCGTCCCATGGTCAATAAATATGCCACTAATGGTAACCCAATTTTAATTTTGTTTCTCCAAAATTTTTATAAATTTTTGCCTATATTGTTTTTATTTTCTACATCTTATAAAATATTGGTCTATGTAATATTTTATTATATGACAAGATTTATTGCTTAGTTCTTATTTGTTAACGTTGCTGTGAGACCCAGGTTTCTATGTGATTTTGTGATACTTATTATAATTCCTACTGCACAACACTTACACAACACGCGGTTATTCAATATAACTAAATGTGACAAAATCTCAAGTTGAAATAAAACCCATCTCTTAATTTTATTAATTCTACTAGCTCTCTACTTCATAAGATCTAATAATTGTTTTTTTTATTCTAGATGGAAACGCCTGTACAAACTCGAAATCTTCGGCCGCGACATGTCCCAACACCAAAAATGTCGGAACGAAAAAAATCATTATTTTCCGAAGTTTCCAAATCTCCCTCATTTTCAAATCACCCGATTGATGAAGATTCGGATTTAGGACCTATATCGCCATTAGAACTTTCAACCAGTCCGAAACATAATAATGAAAACTTTAATATTGATAATAGTTCGGAAAAATTCAAAAATTTACGAATATCTAAATCAACCAAGAAGCGAACTACGTTTAAAAACGTTTTAAATGATTTGCTTAATACAACAGCTAATGATGAAGAAAATGTTTTTATAGACTCACAAACAACAATTATTCCAGCAACTCAAGATCAAGATAGTTTTCCGTATGATACTGATATAACTGACATTGAAAATTTAAGTCCAAACTCACCAAAGTTGAATGATTGCAGTGAGATGTTACAGAAAACGCCGATTGATCAAACTACAAATACTAAAGGTTCTTGTCAAAAGAATTTATATCGAAGACAATGTGCCGTTTTGTTAGAGAAAAACATTTTTATTCCTAGCTCAGCAGATGTTGCAATGGGAAATGGGAAATATCAATTAAAACGACACCATATATCATCAACAGTTGTTTCACCGGATGAATATACTAACGAAAGTGAAAATAGCGGAAATAAATATAACAAAAGTCCGAAATCGAAGATTCAAAAGTTAGACTCAAAAGCTTGCACATCCTTATCATTTGATGAATTAATTTCAACGAAATCGTTTTATTCCAAGAAAAGTGATGATGAAATAGTATCGCCGACTGGTTCATTTTTTAAAACGCACCAACATCATTTCACAAACCATAAAAATGCACCTGTTGCTCGTGTAAAACAGAAAAAAGAAAAACAACCGAAGTCTTCACGTAAATATTGGTTAGGAAAAATAAATAAAGGTGTAATTCATGGCATACATAAAAAACGAGCTAGTTCAACAAAAATATCCCCTCTGATATCCGCTCGTGCTAAAGTAAATCTTATTAAATTTAATCTTTTGAAAAAATCAATTCTTCGCGATAAAACCGAAGAAGACAAAGAAAAAACCAAGATTTCTATGGAACAAATACGACGAATCAATAACATTTTTCGTAATATGAAAAACCCAATTGAAATGGCTCAACCATTAACAAAACTTTCAGATACTGAAAGAAATAACCAAGATGTTGAAATTGATAAACATGTTGAGGAGGATTTTCATGATGATGATAATGATCATCAAGATTTGGAAAATAAACCAAAACGTTTTTTCAAAACTGCTCGGAATCAATCAGTTAAATACTATAGGATGACAAATCGGATACGGGCATCTGTAAAGGGTGGAAAAATAGCTATGGTCGATGAAAAGTTAAATCGAAGTAAAGATTTTTCCATTAATGGTAAGTGCATTGATTAATGTTGTTTTTATATATTTTTAATGTTTCATATAAATTTAAATGTAGAATAGATTAAGTAGCAATTTAACCTAAAGACGTATTGTTCTTAACATTGGTGTTTTTTCCTGAACAATCGACGTTGATGTCAATGTAAGTTGTGTGGTCTGATGCAGATTAAGCCTTGTTAAACTATATCCTGCGACACACCATGGTTATATCTTCAAAGACGAAATGAAGTTATTTAGAAAGTGCTTACAGTTCAGCAATCTTACACGGGTTTGCTACAGTATTGTTTTTTGTTTCATTTTTTATGGCACTTTTTTGCGCCCGTTTGACCAATCCAAGTTACGGTGGTTGTCTAATTATTTTTATATTGGCACTATTTTCAATAAAGAGATCGACATTACCTTCTACTTTTGCTTGGTATGTGCTCAAAGAAGTGTGACACTGACTTTGAGTTCGACATTTGTTATATTTAAGTACCATTTAATTACTAGCATTGAGCCAAATCATGTTGTATCATCTATAAGCACACAAGGATAATGGTTAATGCTTCAGCTTGTGAATTTGTTACTGAATTTTTATTGAAATAGAATTTAGTAAGCAAATTTTACCACTTGCCCTATATGGGGAAACAAATTAAGAGATATTTCTAATAAAGCTGAACCTCGCTACATCCCAGCTGGTAAAGTTCAAAACGTCAAACCAGAAAGCGAATTGACAAAATCGTACGGATCACAAACGGAATAAATGGAGGGAAATAGTGAGTAAATCAAGTCTTGGCACAAGTAAAAGTCTTTAGAAAAATTACATGATTTCCTTCGATGGTATCCCAACCGAAAATAACAAAAGATGCGCAAACAAATTTAACATACAGTTTACAGAATACAACTTAAACCTGAGGAGGAAACCAAATCAGTAATAAGACATCAGCGCGAACTTAATACTGATAACTTAGAGAGTAGCATATTTGCCGTAGAAGAAGGAAATGTAAGTCATCAAAAGCTATAGGGCGCGATGGTATCTATTTTGATAAATACTCTCCAAATTTCTGGATACCAGATATCTGGAAAACGGCTAGAATCATTCCAATTTTAAAACCGGGAAAACTTAAAGAAAAGAGAGAATCCTTGAGACCGATATCCATCTCTTCATCGGTCGCAAAACTGATTGAAGTACTTCTGATCTCTCGGCTTACTAGATCTTGCAACTGGCGTCACGCCAACATGGCTTCCGGGTAGCACATAATACCACCACCGCGCTTCTCAGAATCCATAACCAGGTCTGACACATAAACGTCCCTGTGCTAGCTGCACTACTGGATAATAGCCTAAACATCAACCTGCCAGGTTTAATAAAGCGCTGGCTGTGCAACTACCTTAAAGATCACCGAACAAACTTTGAGTTCCGTAACTGTAAATCCAAGATGAGTACTAAGACAAAGTTTCACTAGAGTTCTTTCACCTTTATTATTCAATCTCTATCTAAGCCGTTTACCTGCCCCACCAGAAGGAATACCCATAACGTAATATGCGGACAACTGAATAGTAATTGCAACAGGAAACAACTCACCGAATATCCTTAACATTCTCAATGAATGGTTTTAAACCAGAAAATTGAAACTTTCAGCTAAAAAGTCCACTTCTACACTTGACACCACACGAACGTAGGAGATAAATACAACACCAATCATCTGCATTGACAACATACTCATTCCTACTGTCCAAAAGCCGAGACTGTTAGGCGTAACATTCGACCCACTGCTTTAATTCAATGCTCATGCATAACAGGTGAACTATATGCTGAAAACAGGAATAATGCATTGAAAGCACTAGCGAGTAGTTCATGGGGTAAAGACAAAAATGCAATAATTATAACTTACAGACCAGTAGGAAAACCTATTATAAATTATGCTGCAGCCATATAGACACCCCAAGTAGCTGACACTCACTAGAATATGTTACAAACAACACAAACCTAGAGACATATGTATGCAAGGTGCTTTTAGCATGATGTCAGAGATAACCAAGTAACTGGTAACATCGTCTCCACACGAAAGTTGTTAAAGACGCAATAAAGAACTACGCCCTAAATCTTTGATCTAAATAGAAACACCTGCAAGTCGCTGCCGAAGTGGGCCAACTGCATCGGGGTATCAAATTCGTCTTAGCGCAACTAAGATACGGTTGGTCTCGCAGTCCTGACGAATGAAGATTTGTGGTACCGCTGAGAACAGTAGCAGAGTTTCTGAGTCTGAACATGGAGCAGGATGATTTGCACCGCACCCGTCGCTATAACAAAAACAGAAACTCAAGTCTTTGTAGTTCTGAAAGGATTTTGTGAGCAAAAATTCGGTTAACATATGTCAAAATGGGTTTTATAATCCTTCGGTGCACAACGTGTGTATCATTGTGGAACTAAGACCCCAAAGTTATCCAAACAAGTTTGTTTAAGCGAAAGCTTTCTAGTAATATGGATTAGAATAAATTGTTGAACTCCTTATTGGGATAAACAATTTCGATCTGCATTGCTGTTATAACTCTATTGCCGTTCCTTCACGAAACAAATTTAGAGCCTCAATCATTAACGCTCTTAACCATGAAGTAGAATAGTCGTTTTTTTACCATGTTTCGCGTTCACTAGATGCTCTCAACTTCCCATGTTTCAGGATAATATATTGTCTTGACCTAATGTTCGGTCTTTAAAGACTCATTCGCCTAAACATTTGTTTCGCACAGGAGATATGCTATGATTCTGTGAGGTTAAGCCAGTTTTACAGTTTTTATTTTTTCGAAAACTGATCCGCTCCGATCGACCAAATAATAATATAAATAATTATTTTAACATTGCCAAGTGACGTTTGCCTTTTTAATTTAGAAGTTCTAGTTTATTTTTTATATCGCATTTTTTCATAGGAACCAGAACACCATCTATTGATATTGTTTAAGTATTATTTCAATAAACGTTTTTATTCTGTTTTAGATCTTGATTTATCCGAAGAACATAAAGAAGTAAACGATATTATCGATAAACTTTACGATGAATATGGGAAAGAAAACGAAAATAATATTGAGGCAGAGGAAGAGAATGAAACAACTGATGAAATAAGAAATATTGAACTGATTAACAATTTTACCGCACGGCTTCCTTATAATACAACGGATCCCGAAGAAATGGAACGACAGGAAAACTTACTTCAGTTTCTAATATTGAATGATTTACTGGATGAACATCATTTTAAAGTTTTCATTACAGAACCAGATCAACACACGGACGAAGCGAATAAATTGTTGAATGAGTTTGTTATTCTTTGCAATATGGACGAGGAAACTGGTGTATATCAAGGAGATGACTATTACGAAAATATTGATGATTTTCCAATGTCACCAACTAGTCAAATCAGTAATATGACATCAGAACTAGCACTTGAAAGTTCGACGGAAGAGGTAATTACTGAACTACTTAACAGTAGTGATAACATTAATAACAATATTGTATCGACACCAGTCAAATTAACCGAGACAGTCTGTGCAGAAAATCCGAATAATAGTATTAACGCACAGAACAAATTATTTCCTGTTTTTGATCCGACTCCAATTAAGTCGTCATCATCAGTTTTATCAGTAGGGCCTACAGCTCCTAAAAATATAACACGAACAAAACAATTATGGATTCCGATTGGTGATAATCAATATCAAATTGATGCTGGTCAGAAAGAATTTGGTGCAAAAGAATGCAAAGAGTGTGGTCTTGTTTATTCAGTTCATGAACCAGAAGATGAGTTAATGCATTTAAATTTTCACAATGCAAGTCATACATTGAAATTTAAAAAATGGCGTAATGAACGTGTGGTGGCCAATATAGAAGAATGGAGTTTATATGGTCGCATAATCTCTGTAACGCAATCAGATGAAAAATTTAAGTTAATACGAGTAAATGAGCTATTAAAAATAGCAGATAAAGAGTTAGGTTTCACAAATCTCTCGTTAAACAGAGATTCTGTGGTTTATTTGGCTATTGGTAAAAATATGATAATGGGATTGTGTGTGGCACAGCCGTTATTAAGAGCCTACCGTTTACAACAAGCATCAAGTGGAGAATTTTGTTCAATTGATAATTCTGTTCCGGTTAAATGTGGAATTTCTAAAATATGGGTTGGGGCACCATATCGAAGACAGGGTGTCGCACGCCATCTTGTTAATGCGGTGCGTTCTAGTTTTATTTTTGGTCATTGGATGGAGTTCGATGAGCTAGCTTTTAGTTCACCAACAGAAGCGGGAAAGAAATTAGCAACAAATCTAACAAATCGAACTGATTTTCTTGTCTATTAATTTTTTTTATTAACGAACGATGTTATATTTTTGTTTTTATTTTTGAAGTACCTTATTTGATTGAAATATTGATATTAAGAAAAATGTTTCGTTTCTAGTGTAAAACTTAATTTTCAAAACGTTGTATTGTTTTGGGTTTTGTTAAATTTGTTTATTTATAGCTATTGATATTGAATGATTGTTTATGACACCAAGTAAATTTTTGTATCGCTTAAACCTTGTGAATATGAAAATCCAGCTGCTTTAATTCACATGGGTATGTTAAATTTAAAACAAAAACATCGACAGTGTGACTGTATTATAATAGACCATATAACGAAACACATAAACAAAATTACTGACTGAATAAAATCCGTATAAAAAACAACTTAGCGTCTCAAAATTTAATTTCAAAGTTTTATGTAGATTGTAGACGTTACTTTAAAATTTTCTGACTAACAAAGCAAAACTACCTCTAAACAGAACAATCTTAATATTTATGTACATTTTGTTAACTAAAACGTTAGAGCCATATACATATAAGACGCTATAAATATAATTAAGAATGTTTTTCTGAAAGAGAAACATAATAAAAATTAGTGATTAGTAATATTTTAGAGTGTATTTATTAGGTTAATTTGTTTTTACTATTGAAATTAAAACTTTATTTCAAATGAACGTCGTAATTTTAGTTTCATATAAATAAAAGATTGCGATGGTTTATCGTTTGTTTTATTTTGTAGTTTTGATACTAAGGCTAGGGGTTTTTACTAATTTAAAATTTACAGTAACACTCCGCCCATTTGTCGGAGATTTTGAGGCTTATGATATGATTGCAAACATTCTTTTTATTTTAACTCGACTAATATAGGTGAATTATATTTTGACATAAATTTGACTAAATATTTTACAAACAGTTGACTTTTTGTCAAAAACTTTAAAATTGTAATGAAAGTGATTTTTTTTATTATCACAATTCAAAACCTCAAAATCTTGGATAAATGGCCGTAATTTTATTGTAACTTTAGAATTGATTATTCTAAGATAAAATGTTTCATTTTTTTAAAAATATAATTTACCTGAATTTTAGAATAACTAGTGGGATAGGGGTGTGACCTTAGGGTTCACGCCAAATCTTCGTTCAAAACCATTTCATAACTGAAGGCTGTTTTGATATCCTTAAAAGAATAAAAAAAGGCTGTCTAATCAGAAGTTGAAAAATTACTGTATTATAGTAATTTTTCAACTTTCGATTTGTGACTTCAGATTAGGCAGCTTTTTTTATTCTTTTAAAGATATAAAAACAGCCTTCAGTTATGAAATGTTTTTGAATGAAGATTTTGGCGATATCATTATTGTTATGTCATGTTCTTACGTAAATAAGTGTGAAATAATGACATAAATATAACTTATATATGACCCAGATCTTATAACGACGGTCTATTTCAAATTTTGAATATGTATTCGTATTTAAAGAAATTCGCTAATGATTTGCTAATTTATTTCGGTTCTGACCTTTAAATTAAAATAATTCATTTCAACAAACATGAAATATTTATGTGTGTTAGTTGTTACAGGTTAATCGACTAATGTTTAATATTTTATCAGTTAATTGCGTTGTTACTTAATGTTAATTAATAATACATGTTTCTATCTACATAGATTATAAGAGTTTTTGTTATCTAAACCTTAGTCATAATATTATATGTAGATAAAATACGGTTGTGCTACTTATAAAAAGTAGAATGGTTGTCTGTGGAGGTTGGAGGGAAATATTTTCTCGTTTGAATAGAATTGTTTATTGAGATGAATTATGGAAGTGGTTTGCTTGCATTTATATTGAGATGATGTGAGTAAATTTTTTAACTGTCTACGATGAAAAAAATGATAATACTCGATCAAATGCTCGATCGGAACATTGTGTAAATTTAAATCGAAAAAATAAGTTAGTAACCAATAGTGTTATTGTGACACAATTCTTTTAATTATTTGAATAGTTAATCGTTCAAATTGATTTTGTGAGATATTAGTTGGTCTTCAATATTCAGGAAAAACAACATTGGTTAATGTTATTGAATTTGGACAATTTAGTGAAGATGTGATAACAACTGTTGGTTTCAATATGAAAAAAATCACAAAGGGAAATGTTTCAATGTTTCATATGTTTGACTATCAATGGATTTCAAAAAGATGCTATAAATTTACGGGGATCATCAGATATAGTATTAATGTAACTCTTTTTTTTTTATCTGATTTATATAATTTTGGTTTTGTTTTAAATTAAATTGTTTTTTTTTCATATTCAGCCATGATTTGTTTTTGGTTAATGTATAGTTTATTTATAAAAGATCTACCCAGTCTAGATTCAGTTAAGTACAGATCCGTTGATTTATTAATTTTTTTGTCTATAAAAAGTCCAATTGCTCCCAACTTACATACGATGTGACAGCGTGATGTAAATTTGATGTCACAATAACGTAAATGTATTTTCTGGGAAAGAAGTTTCAACAAAACCAGTTTGTAAATCACATATGTTGAAAAAGAATAAGTTGTAAATGTTATCGCTTAAATTTGCGATCATACTGTAAATCAAATTCGTCCAAGTCCAGCTGAAAAACTGTTGCACAGACAACACAACAGCATACCATAATCTTTTTCGATTAGGCTTTACCATATTCAATATTATTTTAAAATGTTATCTAAAGTGAACAGTAAAAAAAAACAATTTTTATAAAATTTTAAAGTCTTGTGGGTGATATTTGAGTAATATTTCTTGTGTTCTGATCTAATCTTTCGTCAGAGGTAATCATATACTGTTATCGAATAAAATGATTTTTCTAATCTGTATAGCGCTCTATTAATGGCCATGACATTTTCTTATTTTAAGCTGACTCCATTATTCTTTTTCGTCTTTTTTTTCTAGCCAGAATAGAACGAGAAACCATGATTAATTTTTAATAAACTGCATGTAGGGCCGATTTTATGAATAAGGATGGATAGAAAAAAATCCGAGAGTAAAGTTTTATCTTCATCCGAGGATGTTATTTTCCGTCGATTGTATGAACACGGATAGTTTTCTTTTTGTTTTTATTGCAGTTTATAGCAATATTTTTATATGTGGCAATACTTTTCTTTTACCTTTTATTAAATAAATTTAATTATAAATTAAAAAACATTATTTCAAAACTTAAATTGAATATATTAAAATTATATTAAAAATATTTTTTATTTTACTATTAATTTATATCAAAAACAAATGTTTGAAACGCACAAATTTAAAATAAAAAATAACCACAAATTCAAAACAAAATTATCCTGCTATACGCATGTCAAGAAAAAAAAAACAATTTTTTTTATCCTTTGTTTTATACAAGAAAAAGAAAGAATAGAATTCTATTCTCGGATTATTTTGTTGCTCTATCCTGATTCATACACTCGAAACGACGATTCAACCGAGGATTTATCTTCTATCCGCATTCATACAATCGACATAGTTTTCCACGACTGAATTTTTAAACGTTTTTCTTGTTATAAATTATAATTTTATTGGCTTTTTTCAATTCAAAAATTGAATTGAATTTGGGATAATAAAATAATAGCTATGCAATTGAAACTTAAAAAAATGTTGGTTTTAATGTACGGCGTTAAGAGAGTGGTGGAATCGGCTCAAAAATAATCATTTTCAAAATTGATTCAAAAATAATGAAAAATTGTTATAGAATGAAAACAATTCATCTTTCATATGGTACATTTCTAGCCCAGATCAAAAATGACTTCTTAGCAATCCTTCTCCCAACCACTTACAGATAACATGTACGGTATCCCTATAGGAATTTTAAGAATTCAATCCAATTTCTGGTTTAGTTTCACTTGAAGGCTTAATTTAATCGATTATTATTTACTTGTGTGATCCCATAGAGTACTTTTTCCAATTTATCAGCAATATTGATTGACTTTTGGTTAATTTGTAAACCGAGGTATTGATAGTTATTATTGTTTTAATGCCTTTTTACCTGAATGGAGAGGGGAGGGGATAGAGAGGGATAGAGAGCCAGATGTTCAGTTATGACTCGAAGTTTTTTGCAAATTAAAATCACGTTTATTCCTTTCCAAATGATCAACACTAAATATACAGAAAATGTGAATACCAAGCAAAAGAAACACGACTATCATCAATAAACTTTTGTTTCAATAAAACAACATAAAATTGCAAACCTTGACCTATGTGTTTTCTTTTCATTTATTTTTATTTTTAGCATCCGCTTCTAGTCTAGCTTTCTCCAGTTCGGCCTTCTTTTTCCTTAATGGATCGATTTTATTATGCCATTTTACATACTTCATGAATTCGTCCATTGTTAACGGGAATTCATATGGAGTTCCGTCTAATATTCCATCAAGCAGCTCTTCATCTGTTATACTTTTCCTTGGTAGATCCATACGACGTCGTATACTTAATACCGAATCAACAGCTTGTTTTATTCTTCCTGTTGCAAATCCTTGTGTTACCATAGCAAGTGCAGAGCTATTATACATACGATTTACTCCACGTTTATTAAGGATGGTTTCACGCCACATAAAATACGTTGAACCATAATCCGTTCGTGGAACTAAGATAGTCTTCTCAAAACATTTTTTCAATTTTCCAAGTTGACCTTTCCATGGCTCATTCGTTGAGCCCAAAACCAAAATTTTATCTTCTGGTTTTATTTGTTTTACAATTTTTGTCAATATCGGCGCTAGTTTTTTTGGATTACCATCCACTTCTTCTTTAGGGACTTTCTTATAAAAAACTTTATGAACGTTATCGATAAAAATCAAACTTGGTTGCAGAATTCGTGACATCTTTGTGATCAAGTGGAATAAATACTGCATATCATCATAAGATGCTATTCTGTCAGCAGTGAGATTAAAAAAAACAGAACCAGTTTCAGATGCGATTGCTTCTGCCAAAAATTTTTTTCCACTCAGCTTAGGACCAGCCAAGCATAATGACCGAATTTGTTTGACTTTTATTTGACCAAGGCCTAAAATTGCACTTCGAATAGCTTGTACAAGGTCACCAGTACAATGTAATGGATCCTTTTCTAAAAGATTTCGTTCTTCATATGCTGCATAATTGAGGTCACCTATAAACTTGTCAATACTTCGTTTTGGATAACTTTGAATAATTCCAGCATTTTGTAGCTCATCAAATAAATCGTAAATAGGTCGGCTTTTTGTAATATCCTTAACACGCTTTCCTTTACCTTTTCCCCTACGACGTTTTTCTTAGGTTTTTTAAATTTTTGTGGTTTGTATTTTTTCTTTAAATCTGTGGCTAATGACATTCTCAGCAATTCGAATTCAATGAGCATAAATTCATCGACAATTGCACGTAGCTCTTTATGCACCTCCGCATATTTATCAATCGATATCCATTCGTGATATGGAGCTTCTTTTATATTGCCAAGCTCGTTTATGAATCTCCATTCACGTTCATATTCTACCATCGTTTTGTCTAAATGAATGAAATTTTTTGTTATGAATTCATCATCATCAAAGTACCATGTTTTTCCGCGTTTCGCTTCCGCTTTTTTCTTATCCTCTTTTTTCTTTTTCAATGCAGCTTTTATTTTACGTTTTAGGTCTCTTTTCTTTTTCCTTGCCTCCTTCTTTTTTTCAGCTTCTGCTTTCTTTTCACTAGCCGATTTATTTTTATCTATTTCTTTTTGAATCAAAATTTGACGATACTCTTCTACACTTTTCGTTTGGCCTTTAATCACCATAATTGTACCACCTTTAAGTGGAGCAGGATATTTATCAAACATTCCAAATTCTGTATACCATTCCTTAAACCAATTTCTAATATGATCGGATATATCTTCCATTATCCACGGCGATTTTTGTTGTAAAATTTTAGCCTTTTCATCTTGACAAGCTTCAATAAATGCTGCATCAAATTCAGCCTTTCGTGAGCGTCGTATAAGCCGCTCTTTTTCCATTGTTTCAAATAACGAGTTGTCCCATTTTAATGGTTCAGTCATGTTGATCATAATGCCTTGTTTCAGTTTACGTTCTTTAACTAATTTTTTAATTTTATAGTGTAGAAAAGCTCGCTGAATTACAGTAGCTGCGTTATTTCTCCGAATCCGTATCAATTCCGTTTTTTGTTTTTCGATAGCCGTCGTGCATAAATCTGCAAGCCGTAAATGTTCTCCAATATCTTGTGTCGTATTTTCTTTTACTGGAATAATAATTTCATCAAATAAATTTTGACTGTTAAACAACGATTTTACTTGATTGGGGCAACGTGTTTCCGGACATTCGTATAACGTTACCTCTTTGGCTTTTGCTAGTTTCAAATAAAAATCATCTCGATAAACCGTTCGTTTTACTTGTTTGAACATGCGTTGATCTGGACGATGTTGAAATATATAATCTATTTCCGGTGGACCGGGAAATGGTTTCGGTGCGAATAGTGCTGGATGATTTCGATAGTTATAAAGTAAAACTCGGCTTCGTCTTGCCTTCTCATGACATTTAATTAAATTTACGGCTGCGACAAGTTCTTTTTGTTTTTCTTGCTGTTCGATTTCAGCAGGGGTTAATTCTTTTATATTTCTTAAATGTTTGGGAAGTTTTTCTAATTGAATACGTTTTTCTTCTAATTCTTCTTCCGTTAAAACTTTTGGTGGTCGTAATCCATCGACTACGTCTTGTATATCCTGTTTTCGTTCGAGTGGAAAATAAAATGGGCGAAGTATTTTTATTTCTTGCGGAATAAATTTCATTTCGATTAATGTTTGATCGACATAAATGAATTCACTTAGTTCTATATTTTTTAATTCGTCTTCCAACTCACGTAATCTTAACGTTGCTGATTTTAGAAGACTATGAACAACTGGACGTTTTTGTACCTGAAGTGTTTGATCATAGATTTCACCTAAATTGTTTACTAAAATTATATAACGAACGTATAAACTAGAAAATATACGATGCGCCATTAATCGATCCGGCTCTGGTTTGAGTAGCTGTTGTACCTTTTCTTTTAATATTATATTTTCTAAATCTTCTTTGGTGGCGATCCACATTTTCCCGTAATATTGTTGAGACATAATTTATGTTTTTTATTTACTTTTTTTGTAACTTTAAATTTTGAATATGGATCATTCCAAAAAAATTTGAAAACTTAAAAGCCATGATAGAGTTGATATAACTTTTATCAACAGTACGGACTTTATTTTAAACTAGGATTGTTGAATGTTTAGATGATCGAATCTTTTTATGAAGTTTAGAAGGTCATGTCAAAAGTCAGAAAGTTTAATTTTCTAACACAAGTTTTGCTTCTAACCCAAGCCATCAGTGGCAAGATGTTGTAACATCACTTTTGACGATTCTATCGTATTTTACGCTAATCGGTATGCTGTAACACAAAACGACTGTCGTAAATACGATAATCGACAGTCGTTTTGTGTTACAGCATACCGAATAGCGTAAAATACGACAGAATCGTCAAAAGTGATGTTACAACATCTTGCCACTGGTTTACGTAAGAAGATAAACTCTCTGGAGCACTAAAAGCAGATCCTAAACCAATTTAAATAATTTTGGTTTCCGAGCACGTGAACAGATTACAGCTATTTTTAATATGGGTAAAGGCATGCGATGTATTTTATACTGGAAAGCTTCCCTATTAAGATATAAATCATGAGGAATTGCATGAGGTTGAAACAGTTAGACTTTTTGGAGTGCATATTGAAAATAACCTAAAAGGGAATAAACATATGTTCAACCTCCCTAAATTTGCAATGCCAAAACAAGGAGTCATGAGTCGATGTAAAAAAATCTTCAATCCCGATCACATTTTGCTGATCTGTAAGTTCTTTATTGGTCCATGTATGGAATACTGCAATGATGTTTGTGAAGGTGCTTGTCAGTTAACAATAAAATCCCTAGATTCTGTACAGAAGAAAGCCATACGGTAAGATAATAAGTAATAATATGATTGATATTACCGAACTAACTTATCAGCTTGATTCCCTCCAGAGAGACAGAAATATGACTTAATTTTCAATCTGCTATAAATACAACTTTCACGAATTCTCCTCTAAGAAAATTCAAAATATCCTTCCATCATGTGCGCAGTACAATCGACGAACAAGAACCATTTTCTGTTCAAAAACCTCGTTTTAGAACTATGTTCTTCCAGAACGATTGTTTTAAAGAGTGGCCAAATTGTGGAACTCAATGCTTCCGTATTCCATGATGAATTAACCCCTCAGACATTTAAAAAAAATGTACATCGTCATTTAAAACAATTAGTTTAGTTATCCACATATTCTTATTCCTTCCAATTTGCCCATCTACTTCCTTTCTAATTGACATAGTATCATCAGATATTCAAAGAGTCTGAATAATGAACATTTTATATTTAGTGTGGTAAACATTGTGGTAAACTTAACTATAAGTAATAAAAATAATATGCTTATTCCTGAAGTAATGTTTTCGAAATTACTTGCACAGAAATTGATTTTCGATTATATATTAAATAATTAGGTAAAACAAAATAATTTGCAATAGTAGCAAATGACGGTAATTCAGATGGGTTTCAGTTGATCATATTCATATAGTTATAATATAACAGAAGGCTATACGCCTTATTTTCAAATGGTTTGCCTTAGTTATTGTCAGTTTAAGGAGCACATAAACTGATAAAAAGTTATGTATGTCACTTAGTTTTCGTTGCAGTGTACGTCACCAGTTGTAATTATGCTATTACAAACTCCAAATTGAAGTTTAGGTATTCCTAGATATGGTAATGCTTTTACGTTCTCAAAATTAACTTCATGTTTTCTAGTTACAACCCCAAATGTAACAGTTTCATCGAACGTTGGCATTTAACACACACAAATCTGCTATCATGGCTTACGATAGGACAGACTGGAAACGGATATTGCCTTCAATCCTACTTGGTTTTCGAACCACTTTTCGTGAAAAGTCTCATCACTGGTACAGGTTGTGAGTGTTTAAAGTTTAGCTATTTTAATGTTTTTTTTCTCAATTTTTGACCTAAGTAACCTTGTTTTTCATGTGAAAATTTTTTTCTAAAACTAAAGTGGTGAAGGTATTTTTTGTAAATGAAAGCACAAAACAGCCGCTGCCGCGAAATACATGTATATATGTGGCGAACATTCAAATTAAAAATCGTAGTAAATTTTAGAAATAGCAGGCGATTTTTTCGTTAAAAATCAAGAAAAACAAAATCTTGGTTTTGTTCTTTATTGCAAAAAGATTAATTTTATTTTCATGGATTAGAAATTCCTTAATATAATTCGGGCTGACTGAATTGATTTTTCTTAACTTGTTTAATAATAGTAGATTCTTGTATGAGTTGAGAATGATGGCAATTCTTCACGTGGATGAATTTTCCCGAAACGAACGTAGCGAGTAAAGGGAATCATTCGAGTGAAGAATTGGCATCATCCTATGCGAATACAAGATGCTATTTTATCCACGACTGCAAAATATTTCGATTAATTTCCAGTTTGCCTGCTAAAGTTTTTATCACCATATTGAAATATGTAAATCATAGATAGCATAGAAAAACGAAACTTAAATTTAATATTTAATATTTTTTATATTTTATATATATGTATTGTTCTCGTTTTAACCTTTTGATGATACTATACCAACAAATGAACTATAGAACTATAGTAGAATGTCACGATTGCGTCACATTCTATACACAAGCATAGAGAAACATATATAGAGAGAAATAACCTCTATTCACACAAATTGTATATAGAATACTGATAATACAAATAAAAGTACAACCAGAGATGAAGGGTTAAGCAATATACAAATTTTACAAATTTTGTATTGCATTCTTTCTGTCTTATATGAAACAATAAACAAAGCAAATCAAAATAAAAAAATGAGAATTTATATTTGAAAGAGAAATATTTCTTTTGCTTTATTTTCTATTTTACTTTTACTTAAATACAAAAAAATACGATAATTATAAAATAGAAAATAAAAAAAAAGTACTCGTATGTATGAGTGTTTAAATATATAATTTAAGAATTGTATTGGGCTGATAGTTTTTTATATTTAACAAATATAATTTCATTCATTAATAATTTAAGTACTCGTATGTATGAGTGTTTAAATATATAATTTAAGGATTGTGTCGTTGGATCGCTCAAGTAATCAACAATATGCTCACAAATCGCCTTTTCCAAGTCTATCGAAATAATGAGAAGAGTTCTTTCAGGAAATTGAGAAATGGTCTCCCACAAGGATCAGTATTGGCTCCATTATTTTTCAACATCTACGTGATCGATTTACCAACAACTCAACCAAGAGTGGGGTGTGTTCCACTCAATCAAGCAGAAGTGTGTTCAGAATATTGTTAAAAAGATCGACGTCTGCTATCGTAGTCGTGATGAAAATTTACCAAATATTACTTTTTATCCAGAACGGTAATATAACATACTTCTAATGAGATATTATAGAATTCTTTCAAAATCTATATTTCTTGAACAATAGAGGAACAAATTCCTGTTGTTAGATTAGAACTTTAATTATGACCCCACTAGAGTCAAAATAAGTCTTATCTGCAAAAAATAGCAATATACTTGACATCTCGTTTATTTCAGCATTTCTCATAAATATGTCTTTGCATAACTGACGGCATGAATTAATTGAACAAATCTTTTATTTAATCCAATTAAAAATTGATTTCGCTCAAACATTATATTTTGTTCACAAAAAATAATTTATTTTGAAAATAATAAATAAAGGATTTTTTATAATAATTCTATTAAATAAAACAATCAATGAAAATTTTATGCATTGACGTTTGATATTTAGTGAGTCGCCTACTTACTATTAGATTTTTTAACACTTACATCGCACATAAATTGCATATAGAATCGCAAAAAATGTTAAAATGATAAAAATTTGGTGATAAAATCGAAATAAAGAAATTTTTAACACTTCACCACTTCACAGTCACAGAATTTGGCTGCAGGTGTTATAATTATATCACAAACAACGATCTACTGTATCGCTTTGATATGATTAAACATTAATTTTAAGGTAAATGTATTTTTGAGCCATATAAAGTAAAAAAGTTTTTAGAACACATAACCGCATAAATCCTTTAAACCCGATTTGTTTAAAGTTATCATAAGACAAATTATTGGAAAATAATATTTTTAAATTTCATAATCTATTCTTTTAGAACTCATGTATTCAAATTTAAAACATTAAATTGATACAAATTTTAATACATAGATTTTGAAATTTAAAAATATTTTTATCCTACACAACCAAATCAAATTAAATCAATTTCGGACCAAAAAAAATTGGCTAAAGTCAACAACCTAAACATATGGTTAAAGTGCATTTGAAAAATGAAAAATAAATCAAATATCAATCTATGTAGCCAACAACAACAACGCGTAACCCAAATTCTTCAAAAACTGAAAAATTATTTTGACCATTTTTAACTTACAAAAACAAACCAAAATTATCAATGAATTCTAAAAACCTTTACATATTTATATAAACATGTCAAAGGAAACACTAATCCATGCGAGTTTTTTTTTTAATTATTAATTGTATTTTATCATCGTATTTTTTGTTGTCTCATTAGTAAAATAGAATATAAAGCAAAAGAAATTTCAAATGCATATAAATGTTTCTCTTTTTTTATTTTGATTTGTTAAAGTATAAGTACTTTTTATCTCTGTTTAGAAATTTATTTCAAAACTAACACGAAACATCAATACGTTGCCGGAAAATTATAACAGATCAAAAATTAACATAATTTAGTGAAAAGATGATACACTCAGCAAAGTACTCAAAATCATCTCCATTTAGCGTTTCGAGAAAATATTACAAAATCACAAATTCATAGTTCTTTCAAATTCCAAAAATATTGTAAAACTTAAATAAAATCAAACTTTTTCAAAATTCCAAAAATATTCCAAAAATTAGAATAAAATCAAATACTTAAACTTTTTTAAATTCCATTAATATTCCAAAAATTCTTAAAAATCCAAACTTTTTCCAAAATTCTAAAAATATTGCAAAAATTATAACAAAATCAAAAATTGAAAAATACCAAAAACATTCCAAAAATTAGAATAAAATCAAATATTTAAACTTTTTCTAAATTCTAATAAAATTCCAAAAATTCTTAAGAATTCAAAGTTTTTCCAAAATTCTAAAAATATAGCAAAAATTATTACAAAATCAAAAATACAAACTTTTATCAAAATTCCAAAACTATTTCAAAAACTATAACCAATTCAATAAAACCAATTCATAAAAACAGATAAATTTTTTTTTCCAAAAAATTGGCTAAAAAAATCAATGAAATCATTTTTGACACGCTTGACATTATTTTTTTGACAATCTTATAATGCCATAATTCTCTATAATAATAATATATTTTCATGCATACATATTATTAATTTTATTTTTTTCCAAAAAATTGAGTAAAAAAATAAATAAAAATCTTTCTTTTGACACACTTGACAACATTTTTTTGACAAACTTATAATGCAAAAATCTAGATTTTGGTCTCCCATACCAATCCCGACCATCAAGATTTCTCCAAATTCAATGTTCCTACTCGAAATCACTTAAAATGAACGTTTTTTAAGCAAAAAATATGCAAATTTCCTTGTTTTGACACACTTGACGATTTTTTTGACACGCTTCCGGTACAGCTATCGAACACATCGTCCTTTCGGCTCTTTCTATTGAGTAATCCTATTTTTAGAAAAAAAATTTTCAAATCCGTTCAGCGGTTTTCTAGATTTCGTAGGTTGTGACGGACGGACGGCGGACGGCCGGCGGACAGACAGACATACATTTTTGTTTGTTGCTTTTTTAGAATCAGTAGGTCCTAAAACGTCGAGAAATGCCAAAAAAGCATGGGTAAGAATTTCACTTTGCGCTCATGAATGTAATCTCAGGTCTTTGAGACCGAAGTAATTATATCAAACACGACCAAATGAATCAATTTAAATCAAACTCTGACCAAACTAAATTGATATATTCTAAAATCTAAAGTCATCGACCTAGGACAATAAAAACTTAATATAGTTCAAATCCATTTAAAAAAAGATGAAAAAATAAATAAAAAATCTTGACAACAAAACAAACAATTCGTAACCCAAATAACAAATTCAATCATTTGCTTCTTCAATATACAAAAAAAAATATTATCATCCCAACACAATCCTTAAATTATATATTTAAACACTCATACATAGAGTACTTAAATTATCAATGAATGAAATTATATTTGTTAAATATAAAAAACTATCATCCCAATACAATTCTTAAATTATATATTTAAACAATCATACATACGAGTACTTTTTTTTTATTTTCTATTTTATAATTATCGTATTTTTTTGTATTTAAGTAAAAGTAAAATAGAAAATAAAGCAAAAGAAATATTTCTCTTTCAAATATAAATTCTCATTTTTTTATTTTGATTTGCTTTGTTTATTGTTTCATATAAGACAGAAAGAATGCAATACAAAATTTGTAAAATTTGTATATTGCTTAACCCTTCATCTCTGGTTGTACTTTTATTTGTATTATCAGTATTCTATATACAATTTGTGTGAATAGAGGTTATTTCTCTCTATATATGTTTCTCTATGACACAAGTAAGAGAATGTATAAAAATACAATGGAAGAAGATATACACATGGAAAGTATATATATTCTTTAGTAGTCGTGGATAAAAGTTATTCATGTAATATCTATTTTGCTCGCTTAAAGTTTTTATCATATGAAGTGTGTATGTAATATTAAATAGAAAATTTATAGTAAAGTGATATTACAATTTGATAAAACAGCTGGCGATTGTGGTTCTTGATCTAAAGATAATAACAGTTTAAGTTGCCATCAATTAAGTTCTTTTGGTGCAATTTTGGTGCATTTTTTGAAAGAATTTTTATTGCTTATCAAAAATATTTAAAGAATAATCTCTTATTATTGAATCTCTCTCAACTTATGGATCAAATGTTAAATTAATATTTGGGAAGAAACTCGTATTATTGGATCTCTCATGTTATGAATTAAATGTTCAATTAAGATTTTCTGAAGAAACTTTCATTTCAAATATCATAAATGGCAATTTATATGAAAGATAATTTTAAATAATACATTCTATGGCTAGAATTTCTAGCTATATATAGTACTAGAGAACCGAATGGAGTTCCTAAATGGTTATCTCAGAGTAAATCGCCAAAGTCTTCCAAACTTGGAGTTGCAGAAAGCCACAGACTGGCGCAAAAAATTCCAGACTGGCGTAAAGAATTTTTCAGACCTCGAATAATCGATAAATTAAGGAGAATTATGTATAAGGAATTCCGTTGTAGAATGAGGATTAGTTTTAAATCAGACTACGATAGTGTAATGTTAACTTAAATTATAATCATAGTGTTTAAGTGGAATACGATTATGTGAAGTGAAATAATAAATTTGTAGATAAACTTTTTAGTGTTATTTAATAGAAATATGTTGTGTATTATTTTGGACGCTGTGTGGACTGGAAATTTCTACAATAGACCGTTGGAGTTTTTGAAGCTATTGGAAGAATGTTCTAGATTTAATTGTAAAATTCTGTATATAAACAATAAAATTGGGAAGAATAAATTAGATTCATATTTCACTCGAATTATAATTGCATTTGATTTGATTGCATTTGCTCACTGACGACTCTCAGTTGCTTGTAGCGAACGACGAGAAAACCAAGTTGCTTGTAGCGGTTTTAAGAAAGATTGTGACGGTTCTGACAAAAACGGACATTGGACTGAAGTAACATATCTTCTTCTAGAACGAAAAATATAAGTGATACACAATTTTTCTAATATTGAAGCAGTAATCAGGGAATAATATTTTAATGAGTTATAATCACGATTTTGAACATGATTACAACCTGTATATAATATTGTTTTTCTGTTCTTTTGAAACCCCTTTTGAATACTTAATAAAACCTGGTGTTTTTATTTACTAATCAGTGATCGAATCCAGAATGAGATTTGGGAAATACGTTTATAGAATTGAGGGTAAGGCCAATGCGAAGGTAGGTAGAAAAACGTGAGAGTATTATCAATATAAAACATAAAATAAAAATAAAAGAATAAAGTTAATTTTAATTATAGTAGAACATGTTTCGGTTTAAAGCGAAATATTGGATTCAGGAGAACATTTTTGAGATTAAATTAGCCAAAACAAGTCTTTCTCTCTGTTGTGTGCGGCGTAAACCTGAAAGGACGATTTTAAATTGTTTTTAAAAATGATTTCGTTAGTTGAATCCGGTGACCTGGAGGCTTTTGGACAAAGGGTAGAGAAGGGGTTTTCCGAAAAAACATTTATATGAAATTTAAAAAGCATTAAGACTTGTCATTGGACTTTGATGAAATTCGGTATATAAACCGTTAGTGCCGTTTTCCATAGTTGAGTCCATATTGTAGCTGCACCAAATTATTATTTTCAATGTACGTACATATTACCAAACTATTCGTATCACTCGCCTTATTGTACATAGGTAACCCAAATTACTTTCATGTCGTTCCTGATTGGTTGTGGGTTGGTTTTAATCACCTAGCTAAGAGCTATTTTATTTAAAACATAAAGTCCTTTAAATCACATCATTAAAATCGTTGGCACAAGCGTTGGCACCCATCAGATAAGTTTAAAAAAAACATAACATTCCTACCTCCTTAAACTGCAAGCTCTCCTACCTCTTTGTGGTAAAGCCTCTTAATAAGGAATTATGTGTGTAAAAACATCAAACTCCATGATAAAAAAAAACCAAAAAATATTTTAATTTTTTTCTAAATATTTTTTTCTTTAATATTTTTAATTAATTTGTTTTTTATTTATTATAATTTGTTTTTTTTTTTTTGTGTTCTTAAATTATTTTATTTTCACTTAAATACATTCTTAAACATATAATTTCATTTAAATTATGGCATTAAAAGTAAACAATTTTTTTTTATTTTGTATATAAACAAACGAAAATAAAAATAAAATTATTCCGTATTAAAATTGAGAACAAAATTGAGGAAAAACAAAAGAGTATTTTTGACGTAAAATCTGATTTTGTTTTAAAAAATTGGCACATAAAATTTGTACAAAGTTTTTTGTTCATTATATTTTAAGGTTAATAAAAAAAAACAATCGAAAATAAATAAATTAAATTAAGAGGAAAGTAATTGTTTTTTTATTTAAATTTTTTAATTTTATCTAGTTTAGTTAATTTTTATATATATATAATAATATTTTTTTTCTAATTAAAAATATTTTTATTACTTTTAATTATTTTGTTTTTTGCAAACAGTTTTAACATTGTAAACTGTACAAAAAAGGAAGACTTTATTTGTTTTAAATTTATTTTTTTCTTTATTTTATTTTTTGATAATTTTTTTTTTCTTTATTTAAAAAAAAATATCGATTTATTGTTTGATTCGAATTTTTTTTTGTAATTGATTGAATTTAATTTATTATGACTATTTTTTATATTTCTAATTTTTTTTAATAACACAAAGAGATATTTCGTTTATGGCTAAAAATTTATTAAAAATAAAATATAGTTTAAAAAAAATGGCAATAATTATGACAAACAAAAAATTTGAAATTAGAAATTCGATAATTTACAAATAAGTCCTAGCACACTTAAATTAGTTAAATTTGATAAAAACTAGGAAGGTAGTAATAAGTTAATTATTTAAAAATTATAATACTAGTTTTCTTATATTTATAACCTTAAATAATTTTATAATTTAATGATTTTTATATTTACGCTCAAGCGATAAGAGAGCTTTCATGAAAATAAATTTTTTTAGGTATAAGAATTAAAAATTGAGCGATATGTTTGTTTTCACTTATGAAAATATTAATTTAAATTAATTACTTATTTTTTTACAATTTTATTTTTAAACGTTTTACTTGCATTAAGATATTACTTACACTTTATAGTTAAGCAAAATTAGAAAAAAATAATATATTTACTATCACAAATTATCATTTATGTTTTATAGAAGTATTTAAATATTTATCAATATTTTACATAAAATTGTTTTAAGACGAAAATTTAAAATTTTATTTGATTTTGAGGTTTAAAAGTATACGAGCATTTTACCTAGGGGTTTTATGTATTTGCAACATATTTTAATATCATTAATTTTGTTGACAGATTTACAAATTTAATAAAGTTATAATTGCTGAAATACGAAAGATATGTTATAAGAAATAAAGAAATTTACTAAATAAATATTGCGGTGCGCTAAATACGTTGGAAATATGTATCACCAAAATATCATTAAACAGTAAAATTAGATTTGTACTGACAACAATAAAATGATAACAGAAACTGATATATTTTATGACCCGTTTTGTTTTTCTTTCAAATTATTTTTCACGTCTTCGAAATCCTAACTTCATTAAATTTCCCGATTATCAGGACCGTTCAAATTTCCAATTATTAGACATTATCTTTAAGGTGGCATGAATGTTATGCAATGTACATATATTTATATTGTATTGGGTGTACTAAACATTTTCTTTGCAGCCTGCTACAATTTTGTTGTAGGCTTTTAAATTTAAAGTAAGAGGAAAGCTACGAAATGACCATTAAAATCGAAATTATCATAAAGCATGTACCAACGCACAGATGAAAAGTTGAAAGGATTTGGTAGGAACAGAACAAAGATACATTTTTTGATTAAAATTATAGTCATGGTACTATGTTGCAGTCAGCGTACAGGATTACTGAATTGCCTGCTGGCTATTTTCTTAGAATAAGAAGGAAAGAGAGAGAATGATTTGCTTCTGGATCAATATGCACCGCCTCAATAAATTGTATGTTGTAGACATATTTTACCACAACTAGGATTTTTGTTTCTAATTTATGAATCAATAAATTTATGTAAATTTAAGATTTATTTTCCTTGACATTTCTTGCGATTGTTTATCAATTTTGTTTTAAAGCAAAAATTTACTGACGTTCATTTTATCTAGTGTTTATCTGTCGTTATTATGTTTATCAAATTTAATTAAACCTTTAGAACTGTCATTAATTAATTACAAAAAATTACATGTTATAAATTAAGTACGGTGGTCTTAATTAGCCTCGTAAGCTAACAACAAAAAAATAAAACCTTTAACACTAATGTTAATATATTTTAGATTTTTTTTTCTATTTAATTTATTGTGTTAATTTTGTTTTTTTTAGCTTTCAGTCTTGTATTAAATTTGTTAAATAAACTATTTTTAACTATTTTAAAATTAATTTTCTGTTTATTTTGCACATTTTGTTTTTAATATTTATTTAATAATAACGTATGATTTTTTATTTAATAATTAAAACAAAATAAATAGTTTTAAATTTTTATGACACAAAATTTTCACTTTTTTTTAATTTATATTATTAATTACAAAATCACAAAACTTTTAAGTAATTTATAGGTTAGTAGGTTTTAAATTAATAAAGAAAATAGAATTAAAAGGAATTAGAAGAAAAACAATTCAATTAAATTAAACTTAATAATTATAAAAATTCATTATTTATCACTTTTTATCATTATCCATTTTATTTTTATCAATAGATGACGATACCATACCACCATTTGTTGGGTACATTTTTTCCAAATATTTTAATGATTCGTTTAGGAAATTCTGAAAATAATAAAAATATGTTTTTTTAAATTTTAATTGATTATATTAATTTTCAAAAATTTTATAAACAATTCGAAAGCAAAAAAATAAATTTACGACTTTAGAAGCTATGAGTTGGAAGAGCTTAATTGCTTTGTTGACTCGGACGAGTGAGGTGTCATATGAATAGGTGTGATATATTTTATTATTTGGATGGCTATTTAATTTTCATTTTCTGAGTTTTTTACATCTTATTGAAAATGTACTTGAGAGTCTTCGCTGTTATTATTTATAAGCCAACCAAAAAAGTGTTTTAACTACAACTAAGTCACGTGAATGTTATGGATAAGTAGGATGAGCCGTTAACGGGAACGTTGACGAGCTCATTTAAGTAGCGTTGTAGTTTTCATGGGTTAATTGTCTTACTGATTTACTGTTAGTGAAAAGAAATATAAATAACAGTTGGCGTTAGTTTTGTCAATAGAGTTCTATAGAGCACCCTAAACCTTTCACAACTCCTTCGTTGGAAGAAAATGATATATCGCTACGTTGGAAGAATATCGGCACAACTCAAAAATTATGAATATTGACTTTTCTGCATAAAATGATCGTAATATCGTCAAATTTTTATGTGGTAAAGTGTCACAATTTAAACTCACTCGTAAAAACGGTAGGTGGTACTTATGTCGCTATTCAAAATTTGAAAGTTTTCATATTCTTCGCTGCAACAACGTCACATTTTCATTTTCTCAAAATTTCTATTTTCCGAGTTGTGCCGCTATTCTTCCATATAATGTTTAACAATTTTGATCGTATTTATTTGCTAATACATATTTATACATATATTTGAAAAACTATATATGTTATTTTGTAATTTGCAAGTTTTGTTTCTCTTAATAGCTGACCAATTCCCTGATTCTCCATCTAGTTTCTAAATCTAATAAATTTAAAATAGGAAACTAGATACAAATTTAGATAATGTGGACAAATAAAAATAGAGATCATCAAAAACTTGGAAAATTAGATATAAATAGGAAAATTAGATAGAAAATAATAAAATAAGGAAATTGGTATTTTAGAAAATTGAAAAAATTAGTAAATGATATATCCAGAAACCATGAAACATTTATAAATTTAAAATTTACAAATATTTTATTTTTTAATTTCTGTATATCTCATTTTCCTATTTTATTTTATTTCCAAATTTCCTTACTTTTTTCTATTCTATTTTTTATTTGTTATCTAAATTTAGTTTTAAAAAATCTTCTAGTTTTCTATTGGCTTACTTTTCAATTTTTCTGGTTTTTAATGTTTCATAATACCAATATCCTGTAGTTTTTGTTTCTTAATTTTAAGTTTTTGATTCTCTTTTTTAACTTTTTTCTGTCCTACATTTTTTAATTTTTTATGTTTGTATTTCTCTGTTTTCGTATTTTCAATTATCCAAATTTTCAATCTTTTAAGGTACACAACACAACACGGACGATAACGTCGGACGATAAAAAAAAACGTCTACAATTTCGCTGTTGTATCCACAACAAAGGCGTCAGCATGAAAAGCTGTCAAACATAAAATTGCATAAACTAAAATACTTTGTTGTTTGTCAAAATGAATTTTACAAATTTCAGTTTTAAAAATAACTAATTTTTACTAATAAATAAATAATAATAATTTTTCTACTAATAACTAATTTTAAAAATAAAATACAAATTATGAAAATATATAAATGATGTATAATAAAATATATAAATGATATATAAATGAAATAAATATATAAATTAATCAGTTTTAAACTTTGAACATGAACTGAAAATTCAGTTGACTACTCAAAAAAAAAAACGATTACAACCTCAGAAACGCGAAAAACATCAGAAAATCATATTTTTCAGTTGGCGGCAGTGTCACAATAACATTAAAAATTACCCTTGCAGCCAAATAAAAATAAAATTGAAATCTGGCAATAATCATCGCCGACGATAAATTAGAAATAGAATCTAAATTTTCTCCGACGAAAAAAAACTTTTTCGTTTATCGCTGTAGTTGTGTTTGAAATGTTTGTATCCGGTGTATTCTAATGTTACTAACGTCGTCGTCGGACGATTTCACCCGTGCTGTGTTTCTAGCTTTAGTTTACTAAATTATTTGTTATTTTTCGATCACATTTTAAGATGTTTTAAATTGTTGCTTGAGGCGTTTTTGTAATTTAACCAAGATGATTAGTTTTTCGCAAATGATATTAAATCTTCGCAACTTCTTGGAAGTTGGAATACATCTACAACAAATTTGTGTATACGTTCTTGATAATATTAAACAGGCCAAAATCACAAACGTACAGTTCGTAGTTTTACCATGTGACAAATAAGTCTCACTGTCCAATTAAAACAAACAGAAGAACCTAGCATAACATCAATTATGCAATACATTGTTATACGAAAATTCATAAAATTTCTATTATTAACTTGGAATTAACGACATACCTGAATTGCTGTTAGCGCAGCAACAATCGCTGGTGAACCAAACCCATGCGATATTAATGAAAAATGTGTTAAATGCCGTTGAATTGATGGATCTAATATTAATTGTGGTCTTGTATTACATAACGGTGAACGATCTTGATTTAATAAATCCATTAATTCTTTTGTTATTTGTTTTGTATTCATTAATAATTCTTTACGTCGATATGATTCTTGAGGTTCCGTATGTTGTCTTAATAAATATTCTGCAACTTGTCGTGCTGGAAACTCTGTTTCACAAACATAACCAAAATCACGTGCTAAATGTATTGCTTCACCTTCAACTAAAGATGTTAATAATGTTACATTAGCCGCTTTACGTCGGCCAGCTGGTAAATTTAAACCAATTTTTTCTAATTTTTCACGCAATAAACGTCCACCATTTTTACTTTTTGCCCTACACGAAAGAAATAATAAATTAATACATGTTAGTTATTATAAAAGTTTATAATTTTCAAAAATACCTTCGTAACACGCCGCCTAATAACGATGCATTTAAACATTCCGGTGGTGATAACCTTCTTTGTACTTCTGCAACCGTTACTTTATATTTTGATGTACTAGATAGGAGTGATAATCGACCAGGTACAGAACAAAATACTTCACTTGGTGAACCAGTACCTATTTGATTTGTTTCTTTACTACATTTGATGTCTGAAAAACAGAATTCTAAATTTTAATTATAAGAATGTTTTTATTTCTGGAACAGTTTGTAGCGATTTATGATTTATTTTAAAAACTAAGAATCTTGTGGTCCATGAAATTTAAAATACACATTTTTGAAAAGAATTCGACAATGTTATCGCTGTAGCTGTTATGCAATGAAAACATTTTCGGTTAACAGTTATTTTGTGATGTTTGGAGATAGAGGAGTGGAGGTGTGGAAGATATTAGCTGTCATACGAGTCATACGACATCCCACTTGCCCAGGTCTAAAAAAGCTTTTCTTTTTGAAATTCCTACTCCCAATTCCTTTTAAACGTTAGTAAAGGATGAATAATTTCATGTCAAAATTTAGTGAAAAAATAATTAACATTTAAATAATTGGGACAAACCTTCTGCACTATAGATATAATAATTGTTTTATCAAATGCATACACATTTTTGTCTCTCAAAAAATAAATACATAAAAAATAAAATTTTAAAGCTTTAAAATAAAATTTTTTTTATTCGCCTATATATTAAAGTGTTACTTTATTACTGTGATTTGCGGCCTTAAAGTATCACCTTTCAACTATTTATTTTGTCGTCATAGCTACGTCCAAAAAAGTAAAACGCATTTGTATTTGTTTAAATTCTATGAAAAATAAATTTTTTTATCAAAGCAACCCGCAAATTCAAAATTTCATTATCCAATTAAAATAGTTGTTATCATTTGTTGTCATAGAATTTGGAAAAAATAATAAATATTTTTTCAAAGGTTACTTGTTCCACATTTTTTTATTTTAAAATTTATGAAAATTTATAATTTTAATTTAGAATAAACAACTTTTCTTAAAATATTTTGCTTGCGGCGAATAAAAAATAGTATATGATGCACGGACGTAAGCTATTTTGGACTTAATGTGGGTGCAAATCTCGGCTAGCGCCTCGATTTGCAAACTCCACATCCGTCCAAAATCTTTAACTTTACGTCCTAGCATCATAATGTACTATTTTATATATATATATCAAAGTAATCTGATTTTCCTAATTTATAAGTTTGTGGTTATATGATTAACATATATTGTTAGATTTTTCGAATTAGTATTTGATTTAAATCAACAAAGCCTAATAACTACTTGATTAAATTGTAGATTATGATGCAAGGACGTAAAGCTAAAATTTTTTGGCGTTGTGGAGTAGGCTGCTCGTTAAAAATTAAATTTTCCGAGACGCCCCTCCAAAAAATTATTTGTGGTCAAAAAACCACGAGGGCATTATTTTTTTATTTTTTAAATCAAAAGAACACGTGCCGCAAAATCATCGAAGTCGATTTTTTGATAAAATCGGTAATATCTCATAAAATATGCAGCTATATAAAAAAAATCACAATATCCTTTTTTGTAGGAAATTTAATTTTCTACAAAATAGGTCCAACTCATTTTTTCCTAAAACCTATATTTCTGATGATATTTCGAAATAAAACTTGAAATTCTGCGAAACTCGTTAAACCAAATGATGAAAATTTTGACGAAAAAGTACTAATTTTGATTTTCTTTGTCACAATTATTTTTTTATACATTTTATTCTATAGCATAAGAAGAAAATTAGAACTTTTTCGTCATCTTTATTTTTTTATAAATTACGAGAACTTACAAGTTCATTTTCAAAATATCATGATTCATGAGAACTATACGTTTTAGGGAAAAAATGACATGAACCATTTTTATAGAGAATTAACGTTTCTAAAAAAATGATTTAGTGATTTTTTTTTACATCTGCATATTATATGAGATATTTGAAAAAATCTACGAATTTTTCAAAAAATTAACTTCGATGATTTTGCGGCACGTGCTCTTTTGATTTAAAAAAAAAATAATGCCCTCGTGGTTTTTTTACTACAAAAAATTTTTTTAGAGGGCGTCCCGGAAAATTTAATTTTTAACGACCAGTCTAATGTGGAGTTAGCAAATCGAGGCACTAGCCGGTTGCTTGTTTTTAATTAAAACTTTGCTATAGTAACTACAATTTGTTATTTAGCGTAAATGATTTTACACTAGAGAAAAAAAGACAATTTTCACAGGCGATTAAAAATACAAAATAGACTTTTCATCTACTATCATAGAAAATAGTACATTATGATGCAAGGACCTAAAGCTAAGGTTTTTCGACGTATGTGGAGTTTGCGAATCGAAGTGCCACCCGAGATGCACCCACATTAGGTCCAAAATGGCTTACGCCCGTGCATCATATATTATCGCTGCAAGCAAAACATTACAAACAAATTGTGTATTCTAAATCAAAATTAAAAATTTTATAAATTTTGAAATCAAAATATGTTGAACAAGTAACCTTTGACATAGTACATTATATAACAAGGTTAAGAAGTAGGCTATTATTGACCGAGAACTTTTAGATAATGGATATAATGTTCGAGGTCTATATTAGTCTTCTCAACCGAGGTATATATAGAATTTTTTTAACTACTAACACTAATTATCATATTTGCTTTCATTAGATATTTATATTATTCATTTTCCATTTCATTTTTTAAATTTCTTAAAATATCAAGTAGCCTGGAAGTTTAGTTTCATACAAATAAAACGAAACAAAGCAATGCAATTATTATTTGTTTGTGTTTTAGGTAGATTTCATATAAAAATCTACCTATTGCAATGGGCTTCATCTCGGAATTTCGGAAAAATTTTGATGCCAAACGACTATTTGTGATAAGCGGAGATGGAAAAACAAAAAAAATTATATATATATATATATATATATATATATATATATATATATATATATATATATATATATATATATATATATATATATATATATATATATATATATATATATATATATATATATATATATATATATATATATATATATATATATATATATATATATATATATATATATATATATATATATATATATATATATATATAACGATATGAGGTATAACGGAATTTAGCGGCACTCTCACGGTCGCATTTTTCGACCTACATCAATATAATTTTCTGTGTATGTTTCGGCAAATAATGTCTTGGACAAGTTCGTGAACTGGCCATATCCGGGTATCGGTTAAGCGGCTAGAGCCTAAAAAGTCGAATAATCTAGGGCACTATAACTTCCGTTTGAATAATAATATTTTGATAAAATTTAAAAATATTGAATATTTGAACCTTTTTTTATCATTTTTATCCAGATGACCACTTTGGCGTTTCAGGTTCCTCAAAAATCAGCTGTTTTAAAAATTTACTAAACTTTGCTGCCCTTGATCTAGCTGAAATGGCCAAGCTCATAGTTGAAAACTTTTTTTCACGTACTTAAAATATAAATCTTTCCAAAATTTTCAAAAATAATAGTTTAAATCTAACGGTTGAGACCCTTCGGCTGTTGAAATAAAAACAAACGCAAAAGGCAATGCTTTCATCATGTTTCAGTTTATGTTATTTAAATTCATCTTAACTTTTAAACATACTTATCAACTATAGCCTCAAAAAATTTCAGCTTTCTAACCGAAAAGGTTTCATTTTTATAAGCATTATAATGCAACCCTTACAAGAAAAATATCAACCCATTTAATACCATAGAAATATTATCAAAATCTCTTTTGTTTTTATTTTTTTTACTAAGTAACCGTTTGAAAAAAGATTAAATAAGAACAAAAAAACACAACAACAAAAGATGATTTTGAAATAAAATTGTTTGATAATGTTTGATTATAAATTATGTGTGATGGTATAATTGTAGTTGTGACGTAGTTCATTTGATCTTTGGTGGATTTAATATGTTATTAAAAGTAGTTTAAACCAACTTAAATAAAACTGTTCCGAAATTGTATTGATGGCGTTAGTTCGGATAATGTATTTAATTTGGTTCGATAATTTTTTTGAATTATTCTGTTTCTACTTATATTTTTTATTTAAACTAATCTGACTTATCTAATTTTATTTGGACACAAAACCGTCTGACCCCGAAATCTACCTATTTCTAGCGGATATACCTGCCGCTGGGATTTTTTTTGTTCATTTCAATCAAAAATAAAAGAAAATTTGTCATTATTAACCCAGGTAATTGTTTGTTATTATTATTGACCTAGCTTGAGAAAAATTACTTCTCATTACTTCTCATCCATCTCAAGTAAGTAATGACGATTTCTCAAGTTAGTAGTTAAAAAAAATATTTATTATTTTTTTCAAAGAAATGCCAACAAAAAATCAAATATTTTTATTGGGATTATGAAATTTTGAATTGAAAGGTTGTTTTGATAAAAATTTCTATTTTTATAGAATTTAAACAAAAACAAAATATGTTTTTACTTTTTTGGATACTTTAAAAGGGGTACTTTAAAGTGATGCTTTAACTTTTAAGGCCGCAATTAAAAAGTGATACTTTAAAAGGTTAAAAAGTGATACTTTAAGGCCGCAAATCACAGTAATAAAGTTTTCCTATTATATTGATAATCTCGCAAACTAAAAATCCTAGAGACATGAAATTTAAGATGTGTACAAAAACTAATCTATCTACACAAGATGACGGGTTAAAAAACAAATAAAGTCGTTTTCGTTTGTTTTACTGGGTCTTTCGATGTGGGGCGTTTGAGAAAATACATTTTTTTATCGAGTCAAGTCGGGTTCTATTTCATTATTCCTTGTTTAAAGTTTAAAAATGTAGTTTGAAACTTTTCACACCACCATTTTTTGTGTAGTTTTGAATAATGGCGTTTTTTAAAAATTTTAAAAAGTATTTGGAATTATAGAAAAATTAGTAAGTTTTTAATGAAAAATATTGAAAAGTGTCAAATACTTATAATTACATATATATATTTATATATTTATTAAGGTGGGATATATAGAAAGGTATGATATGGTAAAAATACCATATAAAACCCGGCCAATTGGGGTGTCATTCATTTGAAAGAGCACTTGATTTTAGAAACGTTGCAATTTTAGGTAGATTTCATATAAAATTAGGTAGATTTCATATAAAAATCTACCTATTGCAATGGGCTTCATCTTGGAATTTCGGAAAAATTTTGATGCCAAACGACTATATGTGATAAGCGGAGATGGAAAAACAAAAAAAAAAAAATTATATATATATATATATATATATATATATATATATATATATATATATATATATATATATATATATATATATATATATATATATATATATATATATATATATATATATATATATATATATATATATATATATATATATATATATATATATATATATATATATATATATATATAACGATATGAGGTATAACGGAATTTAGCTGCACTCTCACGGTCGCATTTTTCGACCTACACCAAAATAATTTTCTGTGTATGTTTCGGCAAATAATGTCTTGGACAAGTTCGTGAGCTGGCCATATCCGGGTACCGGTTAAGCGGCTAGAGCCTAAACAGTCGAATAATCTAGGGCGCTATAACTTCCGTTTGAATAATAATATTTTAATAAAATTTAAAAATATTGAATATTTGAACCTTTTTTTATCATTTTTATCCAGATGACCACTTTGGCGTTTCAGGTTCTTCAAAAACCAGCTGTTTTAAAAATTTACTAAACTTTGCTGCCCTTGATCTAGCTGAAATGGCCAAGCTCATATTTGAAAACTTTTTTTCACGTACTTAAAATATAAATCTTTCCAAAATTTTCAAAAATAATAGTTTAAGTCTAACGGTTGAGACCCTAGGGCTGTTGAAATGAAAACAAACGCAAAAGGCAATGCTTTCATCATGTTTCAGTTTATGTTATTTAAATTCATCTTAACTTTTAAACATACTTATCAACTATAGCCTCAAAAAATTTCAGCTTTTTAACCCAAAAGGTTCCATTTTTATAAGCATTATAATGCAACCTTTATTTTTTTTTACTAAGTAACCGTTTGAAAAAAGATTAAATAAGAACAAAAAAACACAACAACAAAAGATGATTTTGAAATAAAATTGTTTGATAATGTTTGATTATAAATTATGTGTGATGGTATAATTGTAGTTGTGACGTAGTTCATTTGATCTTTGGTGGATTTAATATGTTATTAAAAGTAGTTTAAACCAACTTAAATAAAACTGTTCCGAAATTGTATTGATGGAGTTAGTTCGGATAATGTATTTAATTTGGTTCGATAATTTTTAGGTAGATTTCATATAAAAATCTACCTATTGCAATGGGCTTCATCTCGGAATTTCGGAAAAATTTTGATGCCAAACGACTATATGTGATAAGCGGAGATGGAAAAACAAAAAAAATTATATATATATATATATATATATATATATATATATATATATATATATATATATATATATATATATATATATATATATATATATATATATATATATATATATATATATATATATATATATATATATATATATATATATATATATATATATATATATATATATATATATATATATATATATATATATATATATATATATATATATATATATATATATATATATATATATATATATATATATATATATATATATATATTGAAAGAGATAATTAATTTCTTTAACATCACTATTTGTGATTTTCGAAAGTTAGTAGGTATATTCCATACTATCCTAAGTCACGTGTGCAGTTATTATTGAATGCCGCCAATCAATATGAAATCAATTTTACGACATAAATGTCAAGTAAATTAGTGAATCGTATGAATTTTTCAATTCGAAATCAGTTTTTGGGTTTATCTGAATAAACCTTATAGTTATTTGTTAATAAAAACAACTTTTATCTCTGAACGTGTTTCGGTTCGGATTCGAACTTAGAACCTCATCAGTACCAACTAAGTTTGAATCTTTTGGTAGACACGCTGTCAACTGCCCCTCGGCGTCGACATTTAGAAACATTTTTAATTACGATGTTGTAATTTCTTTTTTTTTTTTTTTTTTTTTTTTTTTTTTTTTCTTCTTAGTGAAAAACTTTTTTGTCATACTTCACTGGCTACAGAGTTAGTATTTTTATTATATAGATTTTATACGTCTTAAACCCGACAAGGTAGGAATTTAATTTATTTCGAATTGAAAAATTCATACGATTCACTAATTTACTTGACATTTATGTCGTAAAATTGATTTCATATTGATTGGCGGCATTCAATAATAACTGCACACGTGACTTAGGATAGTATGGAATATACCTACTAACTTTCGAAAATCACAAATAGTGAGGTTAAAGAAATTAATTATCTCTTTCAATAAAAATTCCTACCTTGTCGGGTTTAAGACGTATAAAATCTATATAATAAAAATATATATAAATATATATATTTATATATATATATATATATATATATATATATATATATATATATATATATATATATATATATATATATATATATATATATATATATATATATATATATATATATATATATATATATATATATATATATATATATTTATATATATATATATATATATATATATATATATATATATATATATATATATATATATATATATATATATATATATATATATATATATATATATATATATATATATATATATATATATAACGATATGAGGTATAACGGAATTTAGCGGCACTCTCACGGTCGCATTTTTCGACCTACACCAAAATAATTTTCTGTGTATGTTTCGGCAAATAATGTCTTGGACAAGTTCGTGAACTGGCCATATCCGGGTACCGGTTAAGCGGCTAGAGCCTAAAAAGTCGAATAATCTAGGGCGCTATAACTTCCGTTTGAATAATAATATTTTAATAAAATTTAAAAATATTGAATATTTGAACCTTTTTTTATCATTTTTATCCAGATGACCACTTTGGCGTTTCAGGTTCCTCAAAAATCAGCTGTTTTAAAAATTTACTAAACTTTGCTGCCCTTGATCTAGCTGAAATGACCAAGCTCATATTTGAAAACTTTTTTTCACGTACTTAAAATATAAATCTTTCCAAAATTTTCAAAAATAATAGTTTAAGTCTAACGGTTGAGACCCTACGGCTGTTGAAATGAAAGCAAACGCAAAAGGCAATGCTTTCATCATGTTTCAGTTTATGTTATTTAAATTCATCTTAGCTTTTAAACATACTTTTCAACTATAACCTCAAAAAATTTCAGCTTTCTAACCCAAAAGGTTTCATTTTTATAAGCATTATAATGCAACCCTTACAAGAAAAATATCAACCCATTTAATACCATAGAAAAATTATCAAAATCTCTTTTGTTTTTATTTTTTTTACTAAGTAACCGTTTGAAAAAAGATTAAATAAGAACAAAAAAACACAACAACAAAAGATGATTTTGAAATAAAATTGTTTGATAATGTTTGATTATAAATTATGTGTGATGGTATAATTGTAGTTGTGACGTAGTTCATTTGATCTTTGGTGGATTTAATATTTTATTAAAAGTAGTTTAAACCAACTTAAATAAAACTGTTCCGAAATTGTATTGATGGAGTTAGTTCGCATAATGTATTTAATTTGGTTCGATAATTTTTTTCAATTATTCTGTTTCTACTTAAATTTTTTATTTAAACTAATCTGACTTATCTAATTTTATTTGGACACAAAACCGTCTGACCCCGAAATCTACCTATTTCTAGCGGATATACCTGCCGCTGGGATTTTTTTTTAAATGTTGCTATGCAAAGTCTTAGAATTATTGTCAAATAGCGCAATTTTTTGTATGAGCCCACCCAGCCCTCTACGTTTCGACTTTAATTGACAGAAAAAATTGGAAAAAATCACAGAGACAGAAAATTTGATAAATTTTTAACGAAAAATGCTGGGGAGTTCTTTGAAAGAACACCTGATTTAAGAAACATTACAACTTTTTTTAGAATTTTGCGGTGCACAGTTATGGAGGAAACATTCATTTTTTTGTGCCTATAGTTTCGAAACATAAATACTTTGCCATACAACTTTTTGGCAGTTATTTTTTACTTTCTGCATAGGATCTTGATGAAACTTTGGCAAATGATACAGGTTCACTTGAAAATGGAAGATCTGGATTCATTTCAAATTTGTACAAAATGGCGAGGGGTCTCCGGAACACATCTAAGTTTAAATCTTGAATAACTTCTAATCCCGGACTATGATCTTACTGAAACTTAGTATATGAAGTTTTAGTACAGTTTCCAATATTATTGCATACCAACTTCCAGTTTGTCACTTCGGGTTAAAAAGTTTTTTTTCCAGGTGTTTATCCCTACTGTAGCCTACAATTACCGATCGATTTTCATGAAACGTTGGTAAAAGCTTTCAAGTAACATGAGAAAGATTTTATTAGCTTTTGGAGTACATTAGATAAAGGGTTTGGGGGTCCACCATACAACAGGTGGTTTTTTCCACAATGTTTTTGTGTTTGTTGGGAGCATAAAACATTCGTTCGTGAATGAATTTTGATGACACTTTGGATAAAGATGCAAACATGCATGGCAAGGAACTGATTGGTTTTGAAGCGATAGTGACCAAAATGGTGTGGGGTCCCTGGAGCACCTGTTTTTTTTTAAAAATCAATAACATCTGTACCTGATAATCGAATTGAATGAAACTTGGTACATGAGTATTAAGTACGGTTCACAATAGTTCTGCATCCCAACTTCCGGTTTTCACTTCCGGTAAAAATTTTTTTTTGTACTTTTTTGAAGTTTTTTCAGTGTCTTTATGCACACTACAGCCTACAATAATGAAGTGATTATGATGAAACTTATGAAAAAGGTTGAAATTAGTGTGAGAAGATAGTAATCATCTTTTGGGACACATTGATCAAAGTGGCGGGGAGTCTACCATACAAATGCTGACTTTGCACACTTTGCTTTTAAAGTTTGTTGGGAACATACAGACTTCATTCATTAATTTATTTTAATGACAATTTGAAAACAGACGGAAACTTAAATAACAAAAAACTGATTTGTTTTTGGACAATATTGGAATAAGTGGTGGGGGTCCTCCCCGAAAACCTGTTTACTGTGTCACCATTTTTTCAATGTTTGTTGGGAGCACACAGCATTCGTTCGTAAACGAATTTTGATGACACTTTGGAAAAAGATGCAAACATTTATAGCAAGGAACTGATTATTTTTTGAGCGATAGTAAACAAAGTGGTGGGGGGTGTCCCATACACCTGTTTTTTGAAAGCTCAATAACATCTGTACCTGATAATCGAATTGGATAAAACTTAGTACATGGGCATTTAGTACGGTTCACAACCGTTCTGCAACCCAACTTCCAGTTTTTTACTTCCGGTAAAAAATTTTTTTTTGTAAATTTTCAATTTTTTTCAGTGTGTTTATGCACACTACAGCCTAAAATAATGAAGTGATTATGATGAAACTTATGGAAAAGATTCCAATTAGTGTGAGAAAATAATTACCATATTTTGGGACACATTGATGAAAGTGGCGGGGGACAGACTTCATTTATTAATCAACTTGAATGACACTTTTGAAAAAGATGGAGACTTAAATGACAAAGAATTAATTAGTTTTTGCACAATATTGGGATAAGTGGTGCGGGGCCTTCCGAACACCTGTTTACTGTTTCACAATTTTTCAATGTTTGTTGGGAGCACACAGCATTCATTCGTGAACGAATTTTAATGACACTTTGGTAAAAGATGCAAATATGTATGGCAAGGAACTGATTGGTTTTTGAGCGATAGTGAACAAAGTGGTGGGGGGTGTCCCATACACCTGTTTTTTGAAAGCTCAATAACATCTGTACCTGATAATCAAATTGGATAAAACTTAGTACATGAGCATTTAGTACGGTTCACAACAGTTCTGCATCCCAAATTCCGGTTTTTCACTTCCGGTAAAAATTTTTTTTTTGTAAATTTTCTATTTTTTTCAGTGTGTTTATGCACACTACAGCCTACAATAATGAAGTGATTATGATGAAACTTATGAAAAAGATTCCAATTAGTGTGAGAAAATAATTACCATATTTTGGAACACATTGATCAAAGTGGCGGAGGGTCTACCATACAATTGCTGACTTTTCACACTTTGTTTTTAAAGTTTGTTGGGAGCATACAGACTTTATTCATTAATCGATTTTAATGACACTTTGAAAAAAGATAGACTTAAATGACAAAGAACTGATTAGTTTTTGGACAATATTGGGATAAGTGGTGGGGGTCCTCCCGAACACCTGTTTATTGTTTCAATGTTTGTTGAAAGCATACAACATACGTTCGTTAAGTAGTGTTGATGACACATCGCAAAAAGATGCAAAATGTATGGCAAGGAACCGATTAGTTTTTTTAGCGATAGTAAACAAAGTGGAAGGGGGTCCTCCGAGCACCTGTTATTTTGGAAGCTCAATAACATCTGTACCTGATAATCGAATTGGATGAATCTTGGTACATAAACATTCAGTACGGCTCACAATAGTTCTGCATCCTAACTTCCGGTTTGTCACTTCCGGTTAAATTTTTTTTTTACTTTTTCTCGTACAACAGAATTTATGTTTGTTGGGATACTACTGCTTTCTTTAATATTTTTATAATTAGTTAAAGTTGTATTAGTTAAATTAATTAAAGTATTTGATGAATATTAGCTCATTGTATATCCAGAACACTATGTTTCCAGAGCTGTGGTGAGGTCAGCCTATGCATCAGCGTCGCAATAGTTTTTTACATTTTCACTGTACGATTTCGAAAACAAAAAATCTATTGTATGGAGATTTCATGATGTGAAGAGAAGTTTGAATATTGCCATGGTGCCACAATTTTTTCAAATTTAAGTTTGTATAAAATAAATAAAGATTTCATTGCTATTCTAGTGTGGTATTCTGAACTTTTTCGGTATTGTTTTCTTGTATTATAAGCATTAAAAAATGGCAGAACAAAAATTTTCGGACTCGTCAAGGACAGACGCCACACGACACACCACAGACGCCACGCCACATTAATTAGAATATAATACATATTTTTAATTGAATAGTTTTAACTAAATATATATCAGACCGACTTCGTTATGTTAATTTTATTATTGAGGTTCAAAATTCAGCGGCTAAGGAGACTATTTATATGAAAATTGAATCATATTTGGTTGTAACTTTTTTTCAAAACAGATTTTTATTTGCGGCTAAGTGATATGGTATACAGGCGATTGTTTTGATATACGAGAAGGAAAACTATATACTGGATCAGAGATGGGAAGTCCCAAAACCGGTTAACGAGCTGATCGATCTATTGAGGTGATTGTAGTGATCTTATCATCTTTGATAGATGATAGAATAGACAGTTTCTTTGTCAAAAATTAAACCCACTTTTACGTAAACAAAATACTTCGAAATTCATATCAAAATACAGTTGTATGTTAAACAGATTTAAAAAATAAGTCAACAACAACACCATCAACAACACATCAACCAACATTGAACGTATTTTCAATTTTTATTAAACCATGTTAAGTTGTTTTATTAACAAACAAAATTGACTTCCAAAACGACTAAATTATGGAATTCTTCAGATAAGAGCAACGACGACCAAAGTAAGTTAACAATCATTTAGACATGTCTAACAGTAAACCATTTAAAAATTCTCTTCTGGCAAATTCATATTTTTGTTTCAAATTTTTAAAGGATTATTAAATATTCCTTCTGATTTTAGGACATGGCAAGTGCGTTCATTTATGATAAGAACCGAAACCACTTTTTAACGATTAGTCTTACATAGAAGATAAACGTAGCGTACCGTACAAACCGTAGTTTATTTATACCAGTCTTAAGGACATAGGGAGGGATAGCTATTTCACTCACCTCTGGATTGATAACAAAAACCAAAACCTTCCTTAAAATTTTCAAAACAAGTAGGATGGTAGGATGAAACTCAACACAGATCAATAATTATTTTTGTCTGAAACTTTTTTGAAATTTTACAAAACTTTTTTTTTTTAACGGCGTTCATGCTCCATGTAGGAGCGTTGCCAGGCTAATCAGCTTCGAATATTCACCACGGTCATTCGCAACAGCGACATAATTACCATGGCAGCCGATTTTTTTAAGGTCGTTTATTACGTCAGTCTCCCATTGTAGTCGTGGTCTACCTCGCGGTCGCCCACTCCCTGGGGTCCTAACGTACATTTTTCTAATCATTCCAGACTGTGAATCGGCTCGTAGAACATGCCCAAACCAAGCAATCCTATTAGAACGGATACAACCTATTATATCAGGACCCTCAAGAAGGTCTCTGATCTCAAAGTTATATCGGGTTCTATACTCTCCATCGTCTGTCTTAAGTGGACCAAAAATGTAGCGTAGGATCTTACGCTCAAATACAGATAAATGCGATTCGTCATTTTGTGTAAGGGTCCCCGTTTGTGACCCATACATCACAACCGGTCTAATCAATGTCTTGTATAACTTGAGCTTGGTGTTAGTTGATACATACGGAGATCCAAGGAGAGGTTTGATTGAGTAGAAAGTTCGATTACCTGCAGCGATTCGAGCTTTTATATCTATAAGTATGCTGTTGTTTGAGTCAAGCATTGATCCCAAATATTTAAAAGATTCAACTCCCTCAATTCGTTCATCGCCGCACATCAAATCTTTCTTCTCAGACTCTCTTGAAACATTCATATGTTTGGTTTTATTGTAGTTAATTTGAAGACCAATTTTTCTAGCTCCACTCTAAAGCAACTTAAAAGTCTCACTCATAACAGCTTCACTTCGGCCGAGGATGACAACATCATCAGCGTATGCAATCATCTGTACTGAGTTTATTGACAAGATATTGTTGTTAGTCGGTAGTTTCTTTTGACGGCACACATATTCCAAGGCTAAATTAAAAAGTATAGGAGAGATAGCATCACCTTGTCTTAACCCGGAGTCGACTTTAAAAAACCTTGATATTTCGTTCTCTACTCGTACACAGCATTGAGAGTTCTGTACTGTCATTTTGCATAGTGATACCAATTTACCAGGAATTCCCATTGACACCAGAGCAGACCATAGAGTCTCTCGTTCGAGAGAGTCGTAGGCCTGCCTGAAATCAATGAAGAGTGCACTGGTATGTTGAACTCTCGGTACTTTTCCAAAATCATCCTTATCGAGAAAAGTGCATCGGTGGTACCTCGGCCCCGCCGGAAGCCACACTGATATTCTCCAAACAGTTGTTCAGCAAAAGGATTGATTTTGGATAGCAAAATGTAAGAAAAGATCTTATATGCTGTGCAGAGTAGAGCGATTCCTCTGTAGTTTGCACATTGTAGGCGATTACCTTTTTTATGGATTGGTATCAGCATAGCTGTGTTCCAGTCCTGTGGCATGGCTTCAGTCCTTCATATCATTTGAACTAGTTCAAACAATCTTAAAGATAGAGTTTCACCACCATGTACAATCATTTCGGATGTTATATCGTCGATACCAGGTGCTTTATTGCATTTTAATTTTGACAGCGCCGCATCGAATTCCTCTCTGGTGGGTTTTTCTACATGTACCTTTGACGCACGAATAAGCTTTGCTCGTCGCCCGACTTGTTTCTGGTCACTTAAGTTGAGAAGATTCTCAAAATAAGCGGCCCAAGTATCTAAAATATTTTTAAGGTCTACTTGTAGCTCCCCATCTTCGTTTTGAATAGCAGTCGATCTAGTTTGAGGGCCTTTCTTTAAGGTTTTAACCTGTTGAAACAAGTTACGCGATTGATGTTCCTTATTGAAGCTTTCAATCTCCTAACACTTTATCTTCCACCATTCTCTCTTCGTTCGTCTACATAACTTTGTAACGGCTTGTCTTGCCAGTTTATAGTTCTCCTTCGTGGACCTGGTGTTGCGTCCTTGCAGACATTTCAGATAGCAATCTCTTTTGTATTGAATAGCGTCAAGACATGCTTGATCCATCCATGGCTTCTGGGAGTGGTTTTGTGGTCGTCCAAGTATTCCCTCAGCAGCGCTTAAAACAGCATCTTTGAGCAAATACCATGAATTATCGACGTCTCCATTAATGGTTTCTGATTTCTCTAATGTTTCGGCAATATGGTTTTGATATTTCTCTTCTGTTTCTGCATTCTTTAGTGATGAGATGTTAAATCGTTTCCGTTGATTGAATTTCGGAATGCTTGGGTTTGGGAAGTGGAACCTTATTTTAGCACATACAAGAAAGTGGTCACTTCCAATGTATGCACCTCTAAAGGATCGCACATCCAGAACACTCGAAAAGAAACGTGCTGTAACTAGCACGTGATCAATTTGATTTCGAGTGTTTCCATTCGGTGAGACCCATGTCTGCTTATGAATCGATCGGTGCGGAAAGAAAGTACTGGCAATTCTCAAATTATTTGATAATGCAAACTCAGTCATTCTCTCACCATTATCATTCGAATTCAAATGCAGACTGTTGGGGCCCACCACATTTCCATAAGAGATATCTCTTCCAACCTGCCCATTAAAGTCACCAAGAACCATAGTGAAGTCGCGTGTTGGTGTTTGTTTCATAACCTCTTCCAGTGCTATGTAGAAATTATCCTTCTCGTCGACGGTCTTAGCTTCAGTAGGTGCATGCACGGCAATAAGAGAAATATTGTTATATGTACCTCGTACACGTAGGTAGCAAATCCTCTCACTGACCGGGATGAATTTCATCACGGCTTCTTGTATACGTGCACCAACAAGAAAGCCAGTTCCAAATTCTCTTCGAGAAGGATGACCACTACAGTATAGAGAGTGACTATCCAAATCTTGTTTTCCGATTATTGGCTGTCTAATTTCTTGCAGAGCTATGATATCCATCCCATACCTCTCAGCCTCTGTTTCTAGACTTATAAGAGCATCAGGAGCGCTCAGGCTGCGCACGTTCCACGTTCCGATTCGGTAGTCTGGTCCTTTTTCACGTCCAGGTAAAATTCTGTTTTTGTCCGGGTCTGTTTTTCTTTTCTGATTTCCAAATTTTACAAATAATTTTTTTTCCGGGGTTAGGGTGTTAACCTTAGGCCCAACCCAAATTGTCGTGAATGGGTCCGACAATCCTTTACAAAACTTATGTAATCCAAAAAATCCATAAAATATGTTATATATAAAACATGTTATATATAAAGATAGAAGTACTGTGTAAATTACATATTTTTATTGTTGGTATTATTCATCATGCCATACTGCAATTTTGATGACCCGAAATTAACTACGTTATATGGAAACGTTCATAGAAACAACTCCTTTGCAATTACAAAAAAATGTCGTCCCAACAAATCATATAATTAAAAACTAAAATCACAACATTTTCATTATAGTTATCCTTCACTAATAATTCATATAACATTCTAATGCATAATGATTAGTATTACATATTCCAAATATAATAAAAATTCACACCTTTAAATTCAAAATATATTGTACGTATATATGTATGAAATACCCTCCCAAAATAAACAATGGCACAAAAGGACTTGAGTTTTATATAAATGAAAATTATACAATAAAATTATCTGACATCTGTAGAACAACAACAACAAACAAAAACAACAACAAGATCGTTCACACCTTATAAACATATAAAAAATAATTTAACGAACTTGACACCGCAGGATTTAAAAAAGAAAAACATATTTTTTAATATCCAACTAAGAAGAATACACTAACAAGCAGTTCAAATTACACTAATTGAAATGTCTTAGACCTAATTATTCGATACTCTCTCAATTAAATTCCGTATGTGAATTTCTCCAATTACAAAATATTTTTTTTTTTCAGATAATCTTATATTCATTTTTTTGGTTCTTCATCTTTATAAATAAACATCATCTTAAATTAAATACTATGACGAAATGATAGCACTACTTTAAAAAAAACAGTCATGATAATTTTGCTGTTGATAATCTTTATTTTTTTTTCCTCAGACAAACCGCAGCGGAAATTATTATATGCATTTTAATTTTTTGTTGTTGTTATTAAAACAACGATAAAAATTAGTTATTTTAAGGTGAACTTATCATTACATAGTGCAAGAAGAGACATCATTATCAGATTTTTATTTATTAATAATAAGGACCAAAGATTTCGAAGTTGAGTATAATAAAAATTGATTACTCACTTTTTAGTAATGGTAAGTCTGACATAAAAGCTGCATTTTCGTCCATTCCTTGATTTTGTCCATCATCAACAGCTGATTGAAGTGCTTGATGTATTGATAATGGATCATGTTCGTGTGTTAACCTCGTTGATGGTATACCACCTCCTCCACCTCCTCCTCCGCCACCTCCCCCACCAATTGATCCACCATAATCGTTGCGTCGATCAGAGTATGTAAAACCATGTGAAAGTTGCGTCTTAAATAAAAATAAAAAGAAAATATATTTATTAATTCATTAATTATTAGTTCTTCAAACTGTATAAAAAAGCAGTAATCGAGAGCCGATTCATATAGTAATATGTTAAGGTGAAGGATACGCTGGTTGAAACGTGTACGTTCCATATTCATATATGGAACATAACCGATACAAAATTTGTGTTTAAAAACTATGGACTGGACATTTGTGTAGTGCAGTTAGTAGTTAGTTCTATGTAAATTTGAGATGCGATTGTGTAATGTGTTTTATTGTGGATAGAATACATTGTATCGGTCTGACTACAATGGCGACAGATCACCTGCGCTGCGCTCTAAACGAGCGAAAACCAGCTTTGTGTTTTATTTAAAATGTTTTTGTACGGCCACGTTTTGCTTAAATACATTTTTTGAATCTACAGTTTGAAATTATAAGATTTCATTTAAATTCGCTTTGTATTCGCCGTACAACATGATTCAACACTATTCGTTCCATAAAAGACGCAATAATCATCCTAACCTCAATCCACTTAGAAGAAGTTTGATCTGAAACGAAGTTTGATCTATATTGGCCTCAACACTTTGTATTATCTGTCGGCTTTATTATATCTGTCGTCAAAAGAATTTATAATTTTGTCTCTATATGAGAACAACAGTGAGTAGTGTAAATCTATCCACCAAATGTATGCTATTGTTTCAGCTAAGTGTAACCGTCTTCATAGCTATTATGGAAGAGGAGAAAACAATAAAAATTGTCTAATATCATGTTATAATAAAAATTTATAAAACTGAAAATAATAAATCAATAAACTTAAACATAAATCGCATAACTTGATCTCTAATATCAAAAAATTATTGCTAGAAAATATGGAATTTTCTAATAACAAAATTATATTAATAAAACCTAAATAGCTGCCATCCCATCATAATTTAGTTTATTTAACCATCATCCTTAACTGTATAAACATATCTTGGAAAATATGAAAAATATTTTCTTCATAATAAAAAAAATTTTTCCTAATTTCTCTTTTTCTTAAAAAAATAATTTCCTTACATCTAAATTTAAACATTTCTTAAAACATAATCTTGGTATTTTCTTATTTTTTTTTGTTATGAGGGTTGTTGGTTTATGAGTGGAAAAATTTGAAACACAAACTCAACTCTTTCTTCTTCACGTTTTTTTATAAACATATTTTGATTGTTTTTAAATATTTTTATAGTTTAACAACAGTAAAATATAGGAAAATTCTTTTCGTTAAGAAAGTAAAGAAAATTTGTTTTAAGAAAATAGTAAAATTGTTTTGAGAAACATTTTTAAGAAAAAGAATTCAAAAGATTTATCTGAAAAAGAACAGAAAAAACGAAAAATCGTAGAAACCAAGAATTTTTGTTCCAGAAAATAGAGTTGTTTTATTGTAAATGTAAAAACAGTAGTACCCGATGGCATACCACCATACTTTCTCAAGAGAGTTTCAAAATCTATTTCCAATCCGATTCGCTTAATTTTTGAAAAATCTGTTAATGATAATGCCTTTCCTTTAATGAGGAAAAAAGCTAAAATCACACCAGTTTTTAAAACAGGTGATGCAACCAATATCAAAAAGTCGGACAAGCGCGAATAAAATTAACTCGCCAACGGTTCCGTGGATGTAAAAGAACACAATATCAAAAATAAATGTCATAAAGTTGTGTTGTAAAGTCTTTATATCGCAAGACTATGGACGCATAACAGAATAAATGTTTAATCGTAGACGTCAATAGTAAATGTCAATCACATCTACATTGATCAAAAATGACACAAAAAATGTTACTTGACGTTAAATCTTATCCATAGCTGTTTATGTTAACTAAAGGAAGATTTAACTAGCTTTTAATTGGTTTAAATTGGGAATATTTTTTCTATAAATCAGCGTCGAAATATAGGGTGGTGGTGGTATACATATACATAAAATAGCACTTTTTTAACAATAACTAAAAAACTGTGCAACGCAAAATTCTAAAAAAAAGTAGATTATTTCTTAAATTAGGTGCTCTTTCAAATGGCACCCCACTCGCTTGGGTCAAAAAAAGTATTTTTTTACCCTCCTAACATCCCTTCCCTAAACACACAAAAATATAATTATTTGAGAGTTCGCTATGATTTTCGTTAAAAATATAGCACACTTCCTATCTCTATGAATTTTTTCAATTTTTTCTGTCTATCAGTGTCGAAAGTTGGGGGTGGGGGGAACTGTCTGAAATTTGCACATTTTTTAGAATAACTCAAAAATTGTGCACAGCAAAATTCTAAAAAAAATTGCAATGTTTTCTAAATTAGGTGCTCTTTCATATGACAACCCACTCGCTTGGGTCAAAAATGTTTTTTTCACCCTTCCCCACCCCAATCCCTTAAAAACACAAAAATATAATTATTTGAGACTTTCCTATAATTTTCGTCCAGAGTTTATCAAACTTCCTGTCTCTGTGAATTTTTTCAAATTTTTTTGTCAATTAAGCTCGAAATTCAAGGGGGGACCAACTTTTTGTGTCACTTTTTTGACAATAATTCAAAAACTATGCGTTGCGAAATTCTAAAAAAGTGACAATGTTGCTAAAATCAAGTGTTCTTTCAAATGACACCCCACTTGACCTGGTTTTAAATGATGTTTTTAGCCTTTATCATTCCCACCCCTTTAGTAAATATAGTTATGAGTATCTGCCACTTTTCTATATTTTTCATTAAAAACCTACTCATTTTTCTATCATTCCGAATACATTTCAAGATTTTCGATGAAGTAGGGTCGGAGTTAATTGGGGCAATAAAATATAGAGAAAACGTCATTTTTCAAAATTATACAAAAATGGTGAGGTGTAAAATTCCAAAAGACATTTTTAAGGAATACTGAATACTGGAATACTGCCCTTTCATATGATACCCTACTCGTCTCGATAAAAAAATGTATGTTCTCAAAGGTTTTACATCGTACCTCTTTAAAACAAACGAACACAACTTTATTTATTTTTTAATCCGCCATCTTGTGTGGATAGGTTAGTTTTATAAGCACCTCAAATTTTAAGTTCATCGGATTAATGGTTCACGAGATAATCGAACTAATGCGAAAAACAGGTTGTACTCTCACCAATAGTATTCCGTATAAAAAACGAAACCCTAAAAATTATAGACCAATGGCAATCTTGAATACTTGCAGCAAAATCTTTGAACGGCTGATTCACAATGTATTATTCAATCACGTTAAAACATTAATTTCAAAAAAACAACATGGCTTTTTTCAAAAAAGATCTACACTGTAAAATCTTCTAATTTTGACAGAATATTTATACAATGCTCTGAATTTTAATGTGGGAGTAGATGTAATTTATTTAGATTTCTCGAAAGCATTTGATAAAGTTAACCATTACATCCTTCTAAAAAAAACTTGAACAGTTTTGATTAAATAGCAATATTATTGCGTGGTGTAAATTGCATCTAACCGGTAGATCGCAATATGTTCAGTTGAATGGGGCCAGATTTAACTCGTATATTCAAACATCTGGTGTTATGTACCACAAGGATCAACTTTAGGTCCCTTATTTTTTTTTTTTTGATATTTATAAATGATTTTGTCGACAATTTATCTTGCGAAGTTTTATTATTTGCAGATGATTTAAAAATATTTTTAGCAATTAACTCACTTGATGATTGCAATTTGCAAAAGGGTACAAAATGATTTAAATAACTTGTTTTTATGGTGTCAATCAAATGATCTATTCTTTAATATACAAAAATGCTGTGTGTTAAAAATAAAGCCTAGGCTATATCACAATGACTATCTGTACACTTTAAATAACAATCTACTGGAGGTCAAAAATTGTGTTAGTGATTTAGGTATTACTGTTGATAACAAATTTAGCTTTATTGCTCACGTAAATAATATTGTTAATCGTGCCATGAAATGTTTAGGTTTCATAATGAGGGTAGGGAAAGATTTCCGTAAGGCTTCTTCATTTATTACCCTCTTTAATTCCTTGATTCGATCATTACTTGAATATAACTGTTCAATTTTTAATCCTGAATATGAAGTGCACATGCAAAAAATTGAAAAGGTTCAAAGAAAGTTCACAAGATTTTTAAATTTTAAAATGAACATTCCTTACGAGGAGTATCATCAAAGACGCCAATGATATGGAATAGTCACACTGAAGAATAGGAGATTACTATTGGATGAAATAACACTGTATAAATTTTTAACTGGTGTGATGGAATGTGAGGTTTCAAAGTCAAAGCCTACAATAGTTACCAAATAAGAATCTAGCTCTGCTTTGATATACCAACTTATCAAAACAATTTCAGAAAGAATTCGTCTGTAGTCAGATTTCAAAGAAATCATAATTAGTTTTTCTATGCGCAAAGTCAATTCACTAGTGAAAAAGAATAACAAATTATAGTTGCTATGGTTTTTCATATAATTTTACAAAGTATTTTAAACAACGTAACCATGAAAAAATAGAATATGAATTTTGAATGTTTTGTTGTCGATTTCTAACTTTATAATTTATAGTAAATATCCATTACATATTACTATCATAGAAAAAAATGCATTTCCTACGCGAGATAAAAACGTTTTTCGTTCGTAAGCATGTCTCACTCGACGCTAGCGCGTCTCGTGAACAAATGTTTACTCACGAAAAAACAATGTTTCCATCTCTTGTAGGAAAATATACTATTTTCAACGAATTAATTTTGTTTTTGCACTCAATCTATAAATTAAAAAAATTGACTTTAATTAAGGTTAATAATTTAATATAAAAGTTTCTATGTATTTAAATATTATATAAGTTCGTGCTTTTTCAGTTTTCTAGTTTTTATTAATTTTATAGTATGGAAAAGCATTATTATTAAAAACTTTGTATATTGATACTAACATATAATTGGAGTAATCTGTTTGTTAGTAAGTATATTGTGAATAAAAAAATAAATAAATAAATAAAGATTTTAAAACTGAATTTATTGGATTATGACAAGGATTTCACGTATCCACATATTAAGTTTTTCACATTAGCTGTGTTTTTTTGTAATTCTATATAGAACAGAATTAAAATTTTCAATACGATTTGACAGCTAATTAATTTTGTAATAATTCTACAGAACTATTTAGCTGTCAAATCGTATTGAAAATTTTAATTCTGTTCTATATAGAATTACAAAAAAACACAGCTAATGTTTATGTAATGTGTATGGTATGTCACTCGAATGTTTTTGTTGTATAATTTCATATGAGTTGTCATTTGTTTTTAGCGAACACTCAGTGCCCAAACTGACAATTGCTAGTTTACTAGTTACTTTTAATTTGATCCAGAGCTTAATATATAAATGGATTGGACAGTGGGAAAGAATATATAACGTCAATGTTAAGTACCTTGGTGTTACTCTTGGCAAGCGAATACACGAAAGTGCTCCAGTGCGCATCAAGAATTTTGTAGCAATGTAGGAGCGCTTTAGGCACAAATTGGATGTAATTTTTACGGTAGTTTACTTTGTACATATATAGAACCGCTATTTTTAGCAACGACTTGCTAGTTAGCTTATGCATTATAAATGCCTTCAAAGCTATTTTCACAGCAGATTTACAGATCTATATAGGACGTCCCTCTCTACACTTTAAACTATAAAAATTATTTCCTGATTCTGTAAGAGAAGTCATTACAATGCTACGGAAAAAATTTAGTGCAAATTTTAATAATTTGTCTATAATTTGTCTACTATAATTTTAACTATTTGTCTATAATGATGTGTCTTTATTATCTTCCACAAGGAGCACACAGTAATAGTACCAACAAAAAAGTATTGGTATACGGCGGGGATCTATAAAGTTACATCACTCTCTAAACTATACACATGACTAGCGGTCTGCTTTAAAAATGAAGATCTTGGGCTCCAGTCCTCTTGACGAATATCGTGTGATTTTGTTTGAATAAATGCAAAGTAAAAGTGGTTAGATTACATTATTAATATTTTTAGTAAGAACCAAGATATCATAACAGATCTTGGAAACTAACCCAAGTAACATTTTGTATATATTATAGTCACAAACTATTGTTGTTTTATTTACGGAACACGTACTGTACTCAAAATATGTTGCGGTATTTATACTTCTACAAAATATTGTTTCTGATTGTACACAGTAAAACTACAGTGTAGTAGTAAACTTATAGCTTCGAATGTAACGTTTCTGATTATGTACTATGTAACTGTATTATTACTTCTACAAAATGACTACATTGTGTAAAGTCTAGGAAAGCTTATAGCTACATTGTAAATATACTAAACGTTGGCCTTGTAAATGTATTTTTACATTTACAGATTAATTACAATACTTTATTTTATTGAGAACTTATATACTTACCGTATATTTACGGGACATTTACATTAGGAATGTATTTATACTGTCACATAATTTATACAGTTTTCTTAAGTCAAAATTTTTTGTTTAATAAAAGACGTCTGTTTCCATCGTGCGATGATAAAGAAATTTATAGCCAGCTTTCAGTGATAGACGACTCAATATATTGGGCATTAGTTAATCGAATCTTAAGTCTTAATTAATTTAAGAGTTACTTGTGATTTTAAAGTTTCGTGGATTTAATTTCTAATCAAAGGATCCCCGAAAATTATTGCAAACACTTCAAAATATAAATATTATTTTGACGGGTAGTGGAAAGCTTTGGTATTATGAGCTAATACGTTGGTTGAAGTTTTCGAATTTGGATCACTTAATTAATATTTCAGTTACCTTTAACATTGACGGCCTTCTCATTTTTAATAGCAAAATGAATTTTGGTCTATTTTATGTATAACCGATCATTCGGAATTCGGAGACCATTTGCATTTTATTGTGGTCCAACAATGCCAAGCTTAGAACACTGTGAGGCAAAATTTCGTAAGATAATTACAAGATCCATTTAAACTTATTATATTTAGATCTGGCCGAATCGCAATGCCAGGATTACATTAACTAAATTATTGACATATGTAAATGTAAATAATTGTGTAGGTTCAAATGTACATAGTCTCCCACCCCCCGTTTATGTAAAAAAAAAAATTGGACATATACCAAAGTTAAGTGCATGAGGATTGCTTGTACCAAATAAAAAATAAATGTCACTTTTGTTTATTTCACAAATGTCAAAAGTTGTAAAAGGATTTATACAAAGCTTTTACAAAACATATACAAGTACATCTTTGTAAAAGGAAGGTGTAAATGTATATGCACAACAAAGAGGCTAATACTAAACGTTTACATAATTTATACATGTAAACTCTTTGAATTGGAAGTTGTAATTGTATGATTATGTTTACAGATCAAACACATAGCGTTTACATTACGTTAACATGTTAACATTTTAAATATGGAAGTGCAAATGTAAATAAAATGTAAATGTATATATTCTGTGCACTCTCTGTATATCTACATAGGGCTAACTTGTATTTGAAAGCTTACAATTGAAAACTCAGCCATTTTTATGCTAAATTAATATTTGACTGTATTTAAAAAAAATAACAAAATACATTTAATGAAACTTTATTGGGTTTTATAACTTATGCTATAAGCATTTTAGAAAAACTTAAATATATGAAAATAATAAAACAAATTTTATATAATTTTATCTCTCTAAAATAAATTGACATATAAAATTTTTTTTTAAAATTATATTTAATAATTTATTATTTTTATGGCGCATTATTAATTTAAAAGTATTTCCAAAATGTAATCGAAATTTTATTATCAGTTTGTAAATTTTGATATCCAACTATACAAAATTAGTTATGCCAAAATATAATATTTGCATTTTATAGACATAAAATATATTATTGTATTTGTATATTTATTTATATTTTTTGTTTACAAAAAAGCATCTAAGACTTCGTATTAAAGTATGAGATTGTAACTTTTTTGTAAGTAATTTTGTAAGTAGTGATAAAAATCGCATACATTTTGCTTTCTGTAACACTACGTACGTGTTTGTAATCATACATAATTCTTACGCAAATTGATATCCGTAAACGTTCAGTAAAAGCCAAAATTACTCCCCAAAATGTATACGAAACACTTACTGAACGTTTACGGTACATTTACCACTGTAACTTTACGATTACAGAGTAAATGTACTGTAATAAATTTGTAAACAAAATTTGTTACTTGGGAACTGTCTAGTCTAAAATACTACAATAATGCTTCAGATCCTTGAGTTATCTTGAGTTGAAGACCAAAATATCAAAATATCACTAGCGCGGGTACCAGATTATAATGCCTGGTTCTTTAGAAAGGGTCATAGGTCTTAAACCAACAATCAATTATACGAACAATGATTTACATTGATCAAATAATAAAAGCCCACTGGATTTAAAATTGATTAATGATGATTTCGGTAATAAATGAATAATGGTAATTGTATAAAAACCAAAACCACAAGTTGTGGTTTTGGTTTTTATACAATTACCATTATTCATTTATTACCGAAATCATCATAATTAATGTTGTGGTTGTGGTCCACAACCATCATCTTAGAATTTATATAAATATAGAGAGAATATAACTTTAAAATTGTATGGAGAGAGACATAAAAAATAGTGATAGCAGGTAATAGATATATCATATTTAATTTCTCTTTTCTCCATTTTGATTTGTTTTTATTAACAACCACAAACTTTTTTATTAAATTATAAATTAAAAATCATTCTAAATTTAAAATACCAAAAAATATTAAATATTTTCTTCATAGTTATGCTAAGTCTTATAAAATGGATGAAAATAATAACACTGAAAAAAAAAATTGTAGGTAAAATATAACATACGTCTGTTGAATTTATTTAAATGACACGTTATTTGGTTTTCTTTTGTTTTAACCAACATGTTTGTTAACTGCCAGTTTTCAACAAACATGTTTGTTATATATTTTTAACTACCTTTACAAGCAGTTCGTTGTTTTGCGTTTGTTGAATAAAATAGCCAAAAACAAAAACATAAAACATAAATATAAAAAAATTCGTGTAGTAAGGGCTTGAAATTTATAGTAAACTTAGTGGAAGTACAGTAAAAGTGAAATTTTGTGAAATAAAGAGCATAGTTTTAAGAAAAAGTGTGAGAGTATCTAATGTCTAGTAATACCTAAATATCTAAACAATGAGTGAAATTTTAGTGAATTTTAGTGATATTAAGTTGTTTGAATGTTCTAATAAATTTAATTAAAGTCAAGTCAACAGTTTTGTTTTAAAGATTAATTTTTAAAGTTAAATTTGGTTTCGGTAAATTTTAATTAAAATCATTTAAAAAAAATTATAGCTAATTTAATAGTACTATAATAAAACATAAACTAATTATAACTATTAGTTTTGGAAATATGTGATAAAACCAATAAAATAAAATGTCAAAAGTTAACAAACAAGTTCGTTATTTTAACAGTACGGTTGTCGTTTTGTTCGTAATAATTAACAAACATGTCTGTAAAATTTACAAACTGTGCGTTAAAAATTGTTGGTAAAATAAATTCAACTGACATCAATTTGTTGTATTCAACGAACAATTTGTAGGATCAAAAGTAACAGAAATGTGTGTTGAATTGAAGGACATTTCTGTAAATTTTACGAATATTTTTTTTTGAGTGTACGAGAGTAATTAATTCAGTAAATTATTTGTGATATAACATCACTCCGATGGAAAATCTCCCATTGTCGCCTGTAGAATAGCAAAGTTCATCTTCTTATTAAACAAAATTCAGTCCAGTACGCCTATTCCAGCATTTCCATGTGAATTTGGAATTGAGAAAAAACTGCAATGAATGAAATAAAGAAATATTTTATCCACGACTACTAAAGAATATATGCTTTCCATGCGTATGTCTTCCATTGTAATTGTATTCATTCCACAACTATAGTGAATTTGATTAAAATTCTTTAACAGTTCTATAGTTTATTAAATATTCCCCTAACAAATTAAAAGCTTCATTTGTTGGTATAGTAATATAAACAGGTTAAAAATTAAATATATAAAATATAAAACAAGCAACAAACTTGTTTTGTTTTTCGCTATCTTTGATGCATTTATTTCAATATGGCGATACAAATTTTTGCAGGAAAATTGGAAATTAAACGAAATATTTTACAGTCGTGGATAAAATAGCATCTTGTATTCGCTTAGGATGATAGCAATTCTTCACTCGGATGATTCCCTCCACTCGCTACGCTCGTTTCTGGAAACTTCATCCTCGTGAAGAATTGCCTTTATTCTAAGCTCAAACAAGAATCTACTATTCTATTACAAATTTGTCATTTCTCGTGACACGGAATACTAATTATGAAAAAATTGCAATAATTTGTTTCTCAATTCCTATTTCACGTTGTACCGGAATAGGGCCACTGCTGATTTCATTAAAATTACTGGCTGGCCTGATAAAGGCTTGAATAAAAATTTGCATACAAATTTCTGCCGAAACTTGATAATGATTGAAATACAAAAAAAATAGTATATTTTTCTACAAAAAATGAAAACGCTGCTTTTTCGTGATTGAAAAATTGTTCACGAGACGCGTTAGCGTTAAGTGGGACAATTTCACGAACGTAAAATGTTTTATCTCGCGTAGGAAATAAAATTTTTCTAAATGATAGTAAATATATAAACAATATTTATTAGAACTAGGAGGGCCCGGCGTGCTTCGCTACGCTTATAAATAAAGTTTTTGCGTAAACATTTTGTTGACGTAGAAGCAATGATTTCAAAAAGTGGTTATGAGAAATGCTAGCATATAATTTAATTTTTCTTTTTAAATATATGAATGAAAAATAATCAGAACTCTAGCTGATCAGTTCGGATATATGAAAAATTAGCGATCAAATAAGTTAGAGATCAAATAAGCTTACTTGAAAACTTATTTGATGATCCGAAAAATCCCAAAAATCTCTCAGATCTATGTTACACTAATATCAGTTAGCAGTAAAAATTTGGAATGAGTGAAAATTCGAATAAAAAAGCCTTAGGCTGTACAAAGTACAAAGTTAGCGTATTAATATATAAGATTTATTAAATTAGAAATCGACAAAATAACATTCAAAATTCATATTCTATAAGCGTACAAACATGCCTATATGTTTTGCTTTTTAATTAACGTTTAAAACAAATGTGCTCCTTAAACATTTTCTCTAGTTTTTTCCATTTAGCCCAGTCAACGAATGCTCTAAAAAAGGAAATTTTTGACTTCGTAGCTTTGTTTGGACTAGTCAGGAGGTGAACATATCAAAAGTCCCCGCCAGTAGCCCCTATGCCAAGGGTGATACAAACTCTATACAAAATGAAAGCTGATTAAATTTGCTACAAGTTTTACTCAGTCAAGTTTTTTGATATCTTGTCTAGTTGTCGAGATATGCTTTCGAGGCTGTACTAGGGAAGGGTTGGAGCTGCCGATTCCAGGAGTTTTGATCTCTCAAAGTAGCCAGCTTAAAAGTGATACACCCCGAGGATGGATCGGGCGTGTATCACTTGAAAGTAGTCAGTTTAACAGTGATACACCCCGAGGAGTGCTGTTTTTGCACGCATTTACTGGATGCAACACTACATCTTCCGCATTTCGAAAAAGCAAGGCCGCATTTGGGAAGTTGTATCTGAAGTCGCCAGACGTTCAGAAACTATCAGCGGTCTTTTCAGATCCTTCTTCCACCACCGCCCAATTACAAAAGCCAAGTGAAACCTGCATCTTGAGGTGGTATGGGGCTCCAGCGAAAGAGGTCTCTTTCAATGCCTACAGGTACCATTCTTGAGATCAGTGGCCACCATCAAGCCTGATATCTCTTGTCTTCCTCCCACCTAGGGGAGATGACCTGCCTCCGCAGATGTATGGGTGAAAAATTGAGAACAACTGCCTGGTCCCAGTGCACAGTGAGTTAGCATCTGCTCTGGACGCTATACTAAAAATTATTTTCTGCCGATGCACGAAAGATTGTGCCAGCGCGGAGTGTGGCTGCAAAAAAGCAAGCCTCAAATGTGCCTCAGCATGCCAAAATTGAAAGGGGTACTGCATGAATTGGGTCCCTCAAGTTGACGGCGAAGATGAAGAAGAACAGGAGCATCCTCTGACCGTTTCCCTACAGGGATCCGACGGAGAAGATAACAGAGAAAAAGAAGATGAAAACGAAGACGAGGATCAAAGTTCTTTCCCTCCAAAAGAGCAAGAAATTGACGGAATGGTACCTACTGTTGTAATGTTTTATGTTAATTTACTTTTCTATGTTAATTAACTTCGTTTTCACCTAATGGTTGTGTTTCATAAAACTATCACAATGTCTTATTGACACTCATATATAGACAAACATGGTCATAGCAAAATATTTTCCAATTAAAATGGTCTAGATCTTCTTTAATTAAGTGTGAGGAAACTGGTCAGCGGGCCTACAAGTATATATTCTAAAATGAGCATCTGTTCTATTTAGACTTCCAGTACTGAATATGTGTGCATAGTGGTGCATATTCCGACCAATACATAGACCGGAAATGGTGAGAAATTGATAGATTCATTAGTCGACAGTTGTCGCAAAGCTTCAGATTTCACCCTCAACACTGAAACTGCTTTAACATTTGAAAAGGAAAATAGTAAAGGAAAATAGTAAAGTAATATACATATTATTGAAAAAAATTTAATGATCTACAACACTATGGCCAGCATTTAGTTTTTCGATGAATCGTTGAAAAGTTATCCAAAGGTAAAAACGAGCAAAAATGTGAAGCAAATTTTTTTCCAAAATTACAGACTTCAAGAGCGGATATCTCAAAAACTATAATAGATATCCAAAAAATTGACTGAGTAAAGCTTGTAGTAAATTTAATCAGCTTTCATTTTGTATGGACTGGTCATGTGCGGTAGGACGCACAGTTTTAGAGCTATAAACAAAAATCCGAAAAATGAGACTTTCAATCCCCTTACAATCCCGCAACGGGCGGGGACTTTTGATATGTTCACCTCCTAACTAGTTCAAACAAAGTTACGAGGTTAAAAATTGTGTTCCAAGAATTTCCCTTTATACCTTTTCGTTGATTGGGCTAATTGATTTTTATCGTTAGTGTTGTTAATCGATGTAGATTATTATAGAGTATTCGATAATTTTGCTAATTTTAGTTTAATGTAACAAACAAAATTGAGATACGAGCTTTTGTTAAAAAAAACAGAACTATGTAGCTAGCCTTCATGCAATTAAAAGTTCAATTATAATTTGATTCAAACAAAACTAAAATGATGGTGGTGCTTGATAATGATGATGATTGATCAAATAAATAAAAATAATAACAGCGGGAATCAATCAATCAGAAATTCAAAATAATATATTATTCTACTTTTAAATTTTTCAATTTTATATGCAAGTACAAGATGAAATTAAAGACTTTGTTATTGCAAAAAATAAACAAAAATAGTAAAAATTAATCTTTAAGCTGCTTTTACAGAGGTGTGGTGAGAGCTTTATTATTCTAATAATAATTCTGAAATTCCCAATAAAAAAAAACGAAAATGTTAGATCAATTAATTGAAATTTAATAAATTGACGAAATTAATGGAGTCTGTGATTAACTGGGTAATTTGTCTTACAGATTAAATCTTAATTTAATTAAGGTCAGCTATATGGGAGGCATTGATTTTTCATGGGGATTGCAGAAAGAAAAATAAGAAAACAGTAGAATTCTAAAATAATTGTTAAAATTGTCTACACCACTCAGTGTTTTTGTAAGTTAATATGCTGAGCACATTAGTTTTAGGTCAATTAGCTCGAAAAATTTCAAACAATGAAAATGAATGAGATGGGGATTTAAAACAAGTGAGGTTTAGGTTGGGGATTTAAAGTGAGGTTGTAAATGATAAAACATTTTGTCAAAGATTAAGTGTTTGATGAAAAGTTTGAAACGAACTTGCCAAACAAACCACGTGTTGAACGTATTTGACGGCACATTTGATTGCCGGCTCACCTCAAGGAAGCTTGAGGAAGCTTGACTTCATCCTGTACGAAGATGTTGGTCAGCAAATAGTATTTTATCCAAATCTATCTGCGCAGTAAAAATGTTTATAAAGTAATTTTATTTTTATTTTTGTTTATCCTTCATTTTTGTTTATAAAATGAAATTACACAATAATAAAATATTTATGATGAAATGTTGAAAATTAGAGAAAAAAGTGCTGAAAGCTTTGACGATATGGTGACAAAAATTTGTTTAACTTTAATTCCACCAAAACACAAATATTGATTATTTCCGCATATCGAAGATCCAGTGGCCCAACGGTATTTCAATTAGTATGTATGAAGAACAAATAGACGAATGTTAAAGCATTCGTTTATTGGGAGTCACAATTTCCAATAACTTACTCTGGAACGAGGCACCAGACGAATATATAATACAATGACGGTGGCAAAAAGCGGCCCAAGAAAACACGGTTTCTTCAATAGATGTAAAAATTATTTCACTCTGTATCAATTAATCTACATTTGTAAGTTTTGTATTTGTCCCAGTAAGGAGTGTTGTTGTAAAGTTTGGGGCGCTGCATTTTCTTCCTACCTAGCTCTTTTGGACTCTGTTTAAAAGCGTGCTACACTCACTCACAACTCGAGTTATAGACATTTAGCGTCAACTCTTGATTCCATACAACGTTGGTTGTCCCACGGTTGCTAATCTTGTTGCTTTTTATAAATATCGTTATCAGTAGTGCTCAGATTAAATCAGATAGGTACTTAAAGGTATCTATGTGTTGTGAGACTATTGTAATTTATATTCTTACATAACACTTTTTATTAAAAAAAGAAACAAATAAAATGTATAATCAATATTGACTAGTTTACAAAAATTATATCTTAATTACAATATTTATTTTGCATTTCTAAACTCATTAAAGTAAATCAATAATAATTTTACAACAGACAAATTAATTCCTTTTTTTCGGTAAGCAATTATTACATATTTACTACGAAAACATGTGGCTCTTTCGTCAGAAACATTACTCATTAGGATTTACGATTTTCAAATACATTCAACCAAAAATTTTATGAATAAATCCATTGGAGCAACATGTAATCGTAAACAGTATAAAAAACGACTTAAGAATGTTGAAAAAGAGAAACGAGGAGAATTAGAGAATGAGGTTTGCTTAAAGAAAACTATTGTAGGGTGACAACGAATTTTGTTTTTTATTTTTTGTGTCTTGATGATGGACGATAAATATTTCACGCTGTGAATATGTTGCTAAAGGACGTAGAATAAAATGTTTTCTTCGTGGTGAATATTTGATGGTTGTCTTCTAAAGCTTTCACCTTTGAGAACATAATTTGATATTTTAGATATTTTACATTGCGTTAGGGTGTCCAGAACTGCTGATAGCATAAAACAAAAAATCAAAGTAAAAATAAGAGGCCAATTCAAATTAAAGTTAATGCTGGGAAGAAATTGTTAATAATTCGTTCCTCAAGCGCTATTTGAACTGATTCCAAATACCTTTTAGTTCAATTAATGAATTATGTACGCATTACTTTTTTATATTGGGTTGGAAAACAGAAATAGTTGATGATATTCGTCCGTTGAAATGCTGCGGTAGGTATTTGGATCAGAAGCGAATTGCGAACATTCTACCTCTTACTAAAAATGTTGTTATTATCGCAAGAATAAGAAAACCCCAACTATATGTAAATAAATGCTCTTTGATTTTAACCTCATCAACGAAGTTTTTTGAGTCAACGAAGGAATTTGGTTTATAATCGCTTAAACGACGTGAATATTAATATATACGGAAATTCTAATAAAAAATGCTGAGGATCTTTCAATATTTGTAAAGGTTTAGTAAAATATCAGTATTTTTCAGTGAATTAATTTTGTGAGTAATCAAAAAAATATATGTATATATAATGCATACAAGATCAAAAAAAGAACCATTTTTGTGGTCCAAAAATTATATCAATTTAGATAATATTTTACTAGTTTTCCGTTGAACTTGTATTCAAACAAAACACAAACAAACTGATAAGCTTATCATTCCACATGTATAATAAAAACGACACAACTAACTATGATTATCACTTTGTTTTAATAAAACAAAACGAGATAAAGAATTTTAAAAATGTAATTTTAATTTAGTTGTATTTAAACTTTGTTAGCACATCAATTGTCGATCTGTAAAACATTTGATTCAAAAAATGACATTTGATTGGAATCGAGTGTCTGGTGAAATTCGAGGTTTTCAACATTTACTGAATAACAAATTTATATCTGATGTTGAATTTTTATTAGAAAACAAAAAGATAATTTACGCTCACCGGATAATACTTGCAGCGAAAAGTCCAATTTTCTACAACGAACTGTATCATCAAAAAACAATCACCAATTTCGAAAATCAAATTAAAATTATTAATTCAAACTACAATGATTTTCTTGAATTTCTTACTTTTTTGTACACAGATAAGTGTACAATAAGAGAATCAAACTGTTTTTTTTTGTTAGTGCTAGCAAAACAATATCGTGTTAAAGAATTAAAATATAAAATTCTAGAAAAGTATTACTTCAATAAAGATATCAGTGTTGATACGGTTTTGTTTTTATTACAACATGCAGATTTATACAATTATCCAGATGTTCAAGAGAGTTGTTTTGAATTTATTGGAAAAAATTATAGAAAAGTATTGAAACATAAATCGTTTTTGTATTTGGGAAAAAAGATCTTAATAAAAATAATAGAAATGGATAAAGTTGATTACAGAACCCAAGAAGTAGATATATTCAAAGGTTTAATGCGATGGTACGAATGGTATTGTAATTATTGGGATATTCCAGAAGAACTTAGTAAAAGTCCTCGAATTGTGTTAGGTGATGAAGTAGTAAAATTAATTAGATTTCCAACATTAAATATTGTTGATTTTCGAGACGTTGTGTCTAACTACAAAGGATTACTGGAAAGCAATGAAACTAGTGCAATTTTTTCGTATATATTAGGAAATAAAAATATTGAGCTCGATTCATTGGGGTTTAATAAATTTGAACGAGAACATCGATCTAAGCGATTGCAAGATAATATTATATTTGATTTATTTTCAAATTCAAATGATCAAAGCTTATGTAAATACTGGCACCTATGGATGACCAGAAGTTTATTTTTTAATATATTTTGTGCATTGTTTGTTATATTAATTCCTGTTGCAGTGGTTTTTGGATTACTTTGTTTTATACGAAAAATGTTTTTTTAATAAATTTGCTTTTACTGACCGTTGTTTACTTTTATTTAGAGTTTCAAAAGTTTCTTATCCCTTCATATATTTTCTACAAAATTTAACCAAGATATTTCAGAATATGAATTTTTGTCCGGCGAAAGGTGGTCAATATACATAACAATGGACCTACTTAAGGTCGGAATTAATGGCAAATGAAAGGGAGCTTTTCAACTACCTTTTTTTTATCAAAAGCTTGGTAATCACATCCGCAATTCAACAAATTCATACGAATTTTCTTTTATGTTTTTTTTAATATTAGACGGCAGTATACAGGCAGACGGCAGTATTGGGTATTGTGAATTTATTTGGGTATTTATAGCCAATTCTATTAATACTTTGATAATTAAAAATCAATTGTTGTTGATATTCGGCTTGATCACGACTTGCATACCAAAAAAAGTTTATAAAAAACACTTTGATCAATTAAATAAACACTGAGTTTGTATTTAAATATTTTGTGGTTGTGATTGACCAATCGTTTTATTTACTTAAAATTTGCTAGAACTAACTAGTGTTAAATTTAGCTTACTTACTACTAATATGAATGTTTCTTGATTTGCGAAACATATTTATTATGCGTTGTAATAATAACCAAAGGGTTTAATGATACCTAAACAAGGTTCTCTTTCAAATGATACGTCACTCGACAATTCTGAATACAATTTGTTTTACGCCTTTCTCTCGCTCAACAATAGAGTTATAAAGTCTCTTCACTATTATTTCAGTCCAAATTTACCAAAAGTTGTCACTAATTTTTTATAATAATTTAAAAACCGTGCGTACTAAAATTAAATTGATTTTAATTAAGTGCCTTTGAAATGGTATTCCATTCGATTAGGTTAAAATGTTTTTTAACTCTGCCTTCTTCCAAATCTAATCGTTTCATGCTCTCCGTTGTTTCGTTATTCCAATTTCAGTCTTAAAGGTTATTTTAACACTCAAATCATTTCAATTATTAAGTTCACTAAAAAGCACAAGAATTTATTACCAATCTGTTAGATGCAGGTAAGAATAAGGTAAGTTGGAAGGGAAGAAGATTTGCAAGTTGACAGAAGCGAGTGTAACAAAAAATATGTATACAGAAAGCAAAGAAGTAAATTACAAGGAGAGCAAGCAATTAATAAAAATTATTAGCAACAATTGGAAAGTATAATTATTTTGATCAGTAGATCCCTCGATCTCAAGCCACCTCACCTCGTTTACCTCATTTATAACATAATAATTTTAATTTATTTATTGAACTGCTTGAAGTTTTTCTATAGTAAAGGTTCTATAGTAAACAAGGTCAAAAAAAAAGAATTTGATAAAATTTAAAAACAATTCTCCTACACCCATTTTTTAGCTGCAACTCATTCAAATTATCTTTATTTGGAATATACTTGACATGAAAGTTGACTGTTAAAAATAAATTGAATAAGGGGTGTGCCCTAAACCTTGTCACACAAAGTTTGATCAGGGGATCCTTTTCATAAAAAAACTTTTCGTTTTGCTTTTAGTCTTGAAATAAAAAAATTATTTGGTCAAAACTTAAAACTTTATGCAGTTTTTAAGCACGTGCTGTGTAACAGGAATTGCAATTTTTGTCGCAACAACACATAAAAACCTTTTAAGACCTAGGTCCCACAACAACATGCCTTCTGGGGCGTTAATGGACGCAAAATTATTTTAATTGTTTTTTAAAGAATGAATAACTACACTTTAATTTCTATCACATAATAAAATATGACCTAGGCCTCTACATATTTCATGATAAGTGCTGTGTGCGAACTGACGAAATAATGACAGAACACAATTTTTGGTGAAGGTGAAATTTGTAAAAACAAAATTTTGACATAAGGTAAAAAACGTCGTAATATTTATGTTTGCTGTTAATAAATATATATAACATATATACTAATATAAATATTACTTTGGCACTTACAAAAACTTCTGTAATAAATTGTTGTTCCTCCTGAAATAATTTGTTATGCCTACTGTCACAATTTGATGATGCTAAAAAGCTATACCAAATTTTGACGTTTCGTTATGGTGAATATTCCAAAAAACAAAATTTTGACAGTTAATATTTGTCATCGGTCATTATTTCGTCAGTTCGCACACAGCAAAGGTGTAAGATAAAATATGGTGTAAGATAAGATAAAATAAAAATAAAAAACATTTAAAAATTTTGCAGTCCCAAAACTAAAGTGGGGTTGCCCATAATACAGCTAGTTATATATTCCTCAATTACGTGATACATTATCTTTGTCCATGAGTAAAACCTTGTTATAGTGTGGCTTAATCAAGTCATATTTCATAACCAACATATAGGGGTTTCTGTGGACTCAATAGAATTCATCCACTAGCACACCTAAGATATCACCTAGACTAGTGATATCTCTCTGTTATTGCCAGTGGTTATGTTGTATCTCACGCTAATACGAGTGACCCCGCCTTGAGGTTGCACAAACTATTCCAAGATTAAAAATATTTGTTAAATTATGTATACACATAAATAAATCTTAAATTCTTAAACAGCATCATCAGAGGAATAACATACGTTAATTTTATGTCAAAAATTATCCTGTAGATATTGAGCTAACGGTAGAATGTTTTATATAATTAAATTGCTTACCATCACTGTCCACTGAATGAATACTGATATCTATTGAGTTAAATAATCTGAGTATCGTCCTGTTAATAATTTCCACTGCATGAATGAATTACATACATAATATTAAACTTCTCTAAAAAATGTTTGAGTCACCCTCCAAGAAAAACAAAAAAATTCTCTTTTCGTGTTGTTATTTTTAATTTTAACAAAACAAAAATTATAAAACAAACACACCAAAAAATTATTACTCATTCTCATTCTGATAATAGTTTACGATAAAAGTTGTTTTGAGTATTAAGTGTTGTGAAATTTTGGTGAAATATAATAATAAAAACAAAATAACAATCGATATGGACAAAGTGAAGCTAAACCATGAATACAAATCAGATGTAATATTTAAATTCGTTAATGAAAACAAACAAATCTTCGCTCATACTTCTATAATATCACCAAAAAGTCAAATTTTATCAGAATTATTTAATAAAAATGGAAACACTGATGATTCTAAAATTGTTATAAAAATAGACGATTCATGTTATGATCATTTCAATGAATTTTTAACATATCTCTACACAGATAAGTGTTGGTTGGTGGAATCAAATTCGTACAATAGTCTTCAACTTGCTAAGAAATATGGCGCCAAAGAATTAGAATTAAAAATTTTAAAATCGAAATTCTTTTTTGGTAAGCCGTTATATATAGAAACTGTGTTACGAGCTCTGCAAGATGGTTATACTTATGACTACCCTGATATAAGAGAAAAATGTTACTCATTTATGGAAAAGCATTATGGGAGAATAATAAGATCCCAATCGTTCGCCTTCAGTGAAAAATCAATATTGATTGAAGTAATGAAAATGGATGAGATCGATTATCGGACCAAAGAAATTGATATATTTAACGCATTCATGAGATGGTATAAGAATCATTGTTTAAGATGGGATATATCAGCGGAACAAAGTAAAAATCCGCGTGATGTTATTGAAGATGAGATTATAAAATTAATCAGATTTCCAACAATGAGCGTTGTGGATTATCGGAAGATAGTAACAGATTATCCAGGCTTTTTGAAGAAAGATGAGATGCCAGCAATTTTAGCATATATTTTAAAGCAGACCAACAGTGAAAATTTAGATATGCTGGGATTTAATACGAACAAACGGGAGAATATGGAGTATCATGGTTGTTGTCCACCAAAAGATGAAGTTGAACCAATTAGTTCTGACGCCGGAGATCGTAGTATTTATGTGAAAAAGTGTAAATTTTTAACCCGAGTTGGTGCTTGTTGTACTGTAATCCTGCCAGTACTTATTTTTGTTATGGTTTTATTTCATTTTAGGTAATTTATTTTGTATTCCCTTATATAACTTTTTTATTGTATTTTTACTATTTATATTTTTAAATAAAAGAAAAAAACATGTTTGTACTTTTAAATTTTTTGATTTTATTTAACAAAATTTTTTAGCGGAAATAATAACAGTTGTGTAAACGTAAAGTATATCCATCCATAAAGGGATCATCATTATATAAAAGGTTTATATAATCCAATAGAACAGAATAGATCAAAAGTGCGTTGAAAAATTTATTTTTCGAAATTTTTCAAGTTTTTGTTTTCAGAGAAAAAATTTTATTTCAACGTTGTTCACGCGATATATTTCCTCCGGAAAATTTCTTTAAGTTTAAGTTGTGGTAATTCGCGAAGTAGTTTAATTAATTTAGATAAATTAAAGTTAAAAAGTTTACTAATTGCACTTATCATTAATTTCAATAAATTGTTCAAACTATTTATCTGAACTGTTAAAACGTTGGATTGTGTAAAGAAAAGAATTAAAATAGAACAATTCCAATTAATTATTTTATTCATCTTTGTTAAGACACTTTAAAAAAAAGTTTAAAGAATCTATTATAAATCTTCTTATATATTAATACGCTAGATTAAAACTTTGTGGAGCATTAGGCTTTTTTATTCGAATTTTGATTCATTTGAAATTTTCACTGCTAACTGATATTAGTGTAACTTAGATTTTAAAGATTTTTGGGATTTTTCGGATCATAAATAAAAAAGTTATTATATACGGAAAACTTTTTCTATACATATGCATTATAAGTTTACATACATGCAAAAACAATTTTCTTTTTGCTTTAAAACAATGCTTTAAAATTTTTCTTTTTTATATATTAGCTATCGAACCGAACAACGAATAACAAAAACGAAAATTTTTATATTTATTTTATGTTCATTTCAGTCGTCGTATTTATTTTATATTTTAGTCGTCTTTTATCTTTCAAGAAGGACGGTTTTCGATATTTTTCGATTATTTTGTTTTTTATTGATATAAAGATTTTTGAGATATTTTGATATTTGAGTTATTTCATATTTTTGATATATTGATATATTTATTTATTTCGATGCCAAGACTACGTCGTAAACGTTTGGATGTGAGTGGTACATCGAGTCGTCGGAATAAAAGAGATTATATGCGTAATATGCGTAATAATGTTGATTTTATGAATGATGAAATGAATGGTAATAATGATGGAATGAATGCTGAAGCTGATGTTGTTGTGAATGATGAAGTGAATGTTGATGATATGAATGGTGTCATGAACGGTGTCATGAATGGTGTCATGAATGTTGCGAATGATTTAGAATTGAATGTGGTGAATGATGAAATTCCCTTTGTAATTTTGAGAGATTCGTTCAAGTGTGCTTTGAATGTGATTCCAGGTAACTTTGATTCGTATGTTTGTGATGCTTTGGATATGAGTTGTCATTTTTGTCATGCCAAACATTTTGCAAGAGAAGTTACTTCAAATAATAATGAAGCGTTTTCTTTGTGTTGCCATAAAGGCAAAGTCAATTTACCTCCTCTTTCTGAAACTGCATTTTTCTCTAATATTTTCGAAGGATTGAATTCAAATGATAATGCTATAAAAAAACGTTCTAAAAGTTTTCTTTCAAATATTCGTTCCTATAATTCGGCATTTGCAATGATCAGTTCTGAATGTAATATAGCGGATTCTACTGCACGTGGTATTTATCATTTTAAAATTCATAATATTTTTTATCATCGTACTGGTGCTTTAATTCCTGCTTATGGTCGACCTCCAATGTATGGACAATTATATTTTTATGATGTTGATACTGCTGCTAATATGAGAATGAATAGAAATACCAATGTATGTTTGAGTTAGATCGTGTGAATCCTTTTGTTCGTTCTTTCAAATCAATGCATGAATTTTGTGAAAGACCTGAGAATGTTACTGCTGATGTGTCAATGGTTATAAAAGTTAACAGAGAATGTGATATTCGTCGTTTTAATGATGCTGTTCAAACTGATGTGGCTGCTATTTTTAAAAACTAGGAGGGCCCGGCGTGCTTCGCTACGCTTATAAATAAAGTTTTTGCGTAGACATTTTGTTGACGTAGAAGCAATGATTTCAAAAAGTGGTAATGAGAAATGCTACCATATAATTTTTAATTTTTCTTTTTAAATATATGAATGAAAAATAATCAGAACTCTAGCTGATCAGTTGGGATATATGAAAAATTAGCGATCAAATAAGTTTTCAAGTAAGCTTCGCTAATTTTTCATATATCCGAACTGATCAGCTAGAGTTCTGATTATTTTTCATTCATATACTTAAAAAGAAAAATTAAAAATTATATGGTAGCATTTCTCATTACCACTTTTTGAAATCATTGCTTCTACGTCAACAAAATGTCTACGCAAAAACTTTATTTATAAGCGTAGCGAAGCACGCCGGGCCCTCCTAGTAATTAAAATTATGTAATTAAATAAATCTCTTGGTGTTAGAATTAAATGAACATATATCTAAATTAACAATAATTTAATTTTCTTGAGAAAACGATTACATTTGAACAAGAAGTTAATTTGAAGAAAGAGAAAGACTTACTTATATAGGATTACATTTACTTGAATTTGGAGTCTAAAATAGTACAGCTATACATTTATTTTATATTTAATTGTGCTGTGCTCTTTAGATGTGCTAAATGATACGTGTGTCTTAATTATAAATTGAAAGATAAAAAACGCACTTTAAGCAATTGAAAAAATTTTATAATTAAGCTCCCCGATTTGTTTAAAGTGTGGCGTTAAGCTAGGCTAAATATTCCTTTGTATTGTAAAACAGATTACTGAAGAAAAATAAACGGTTCAATTGCAAAATACTAAAGCAAAACGAAGAATTTAATACCATCCAATTCAATTGCTACATTAACAGGAAAACATGCCTAAAAGTCACGCAAACTATTCAAACAAAGACAATAAGGCATTTTTAAAGGTCTGCTATAAGTTTCAGTTTCAACAATATATTCAGGTAATCTAGGTTTGCGAGTTTTCCCCTAGTCAATGTGACGGTAGAAAAAATGAGTGATTTTCGCCATGTTTCAAAAGTTTATAGCTGTTTTTCTATAAGTAACATCAAATGGTTTCAGTCAAATCCAAACTGCTTAATACCAATACAATTGAGTTTTTCTAATAGACATCTGGCACAAGTTGAAAGATGAATTATTATTATAAATATAATTTGGTCACATAAGGTTCTTCTTTTTATTTAGTTGTAGTGTACGACCAAGCTTAAATCCTTTTAATATTTAATACCACATAACTTTTGCTGATTCTTGTGGTTGGTTCAAACCGAACAATTTTTATAAATAAATCAGAACTAATTTATAATCTGCTATATTTAATACTTAAATGAAGTTTTATATTCTATATTTTAACAATTTCCCGAGCAGAAATTTCTTAGGGCTCAAATACGGCCCTGATCAGGTTAACCCTAGTTTAATAGGGCCCTGATCATGTGTGTAACGCTTTTACCTAATCAGGCCCTGATTCGGATAAACGGATCAGGCACTGATCAAGTTTTCCATATAAAATTAAATAGGGCAAACCGTAGTAAGGCATTTTGTATCAGGCCCTGATCAGATTGCCCAACTAGGGGTCAGATACGAAAAATCAAATCAGGGCCGGATATATCCAAAAAAGGTTTGCCCTAAAAGAGTATTCTAATTCAGGTCCGGAACAGGTCCACATCAGATTGCCCTAATAGGGCTTGCCCTATCTGACCCTGATCAGGCCCTGACTGTATTCAGGCTTTCCCTAACTTATTTCTGCTCGGGTTATTTTGTAATTAATATTAGTGTTAAAACAATAACTTTTGTAATGAAAGATTATAAAAGAAATAAAACAATGTTAATAACGGAAAAGCAAAAATACATTTAGAGAACTTATAATATTTTTGAAAAATCGGAACTCTCAATTGTTTTTTTAAAAATCTGAAAGCAAAATCATAGCCTGCTAAATCTTAAAATTTTAAATTGTTTTTTTAAATTTTTAATTGTTGATGAACTACTTAAAGTGTTAATCTAATGAAAATTTTTGATTAAAAGACTTCTTATACACTTTAATAATATTTTATTTTTCTAAATATATTTTCTGTCTCACGAATCAGACTGGCGAATGATGCATAAGAGATTAAATATTAACAACGTTATCAGCTTTGCTGTAAAGTTTACAAAATACAGGTTGTTTGTTATCGGTGTACTAACTTAGCCGTTATTTTTATTTTTTTTTTTTCGCCTAACATAAATATTAAAAATTAAAATTTTCAAAATCGGCTACGCTAGGTAGCCATTGCAAAGACGAATAAAATAAAATAAAAAGTTGAAAATCAGTTGATAATTACTGGAATGAGTTATCGATGCATCTTATTTGAAAAAAATCGTTTGGAGAAAAATTCGTTTAAAGGAGATAGCCACCAAAAGAAAAAAATAAGTAATTTTCAGAAATTTTTTGACAAAGATGGTTAAGGAATATGGGGATCGCGTTTTTATTTTATTCAGTATATGTACATATCGTCGCTTTAATAATGAAACAACGTATTCGCAAAAGTGTAGTTTCGAGATAATTGGGTTTAAAGATTTTTCGATTTTCTGATTTTCGTAAACTCGGCAGCACTATTGAATGAATAAAGATATTGGAAAAAAAATTTCTACCAATTAATCTTGACTAATTTCCCCACAACATATTAAAATTTCACATTGGTACCTGCTGGCTTTTCTACCTAAAAAGAGGTGAAAAGTCAATCAGGTACCTTATACGTTATTTCATATTTCATATACGTTATTTCATTTTGCATGGAAGTACGATTAAGCCTAAAACTAATTATTATTGAACTAACGCATAATATTCTTACAATTTTTTATTTATATGAACCGGCATATCATGTAGTAATGAATGATGCTTATACAATATTTTAGATTTACCATTTCGTGTGGCGATCGTAATGTATGTAAAGTATACGACACTGATTTTACCCAAGTTATTATTCTGTACGAATGGAAATATCGTACATGCATTTACGCTGTTTTAATATTTAACCAAATTCAAATTTGCATGTACGTTAATTAACAATATATTAATTTTCAACCCCAGTTATAAAAAAATTGGAAAATGTTAAAATGCCACTTTATAGACATCCTTATGGGGAATGCAGCGCACCCATTATATAATAACAACGTATATATGGCATACGTTATTTCATTATTAAAGCGACGATATATTCAAATTAGTTTTCGTAAATTTATTGAAAAATACTAAATAGTAAAAAAGTTATTAGCTTCCAAAGAAAGAGCGAGATAGAATCGTTAAACTGGATTATTTCAATAAAATGACAGTAACTAAGTCAATTTATGAAATTTTGACGTAAAATTTTATACAAATATTTTCGAAGGTGTAATCTTTAAACGAAAATAAAAATATTAATTTTTTTTGCGATCCATCAGTCATCACAGTGGTACAGGTGGCTACTTAGGTAAGTATGTTTTTTACTTTATGTGTTCCATATAGCAACACTGGCTATCAAAAAACGTCCCTTATCTGCGTTAGGCTCAATTTTATGGTGGAGTTTCACTTGAAGACTTAATTTAATTGATTAATTTTATAAGGGTGACCAGTCGATAGTGGTTTTCCAATTTATCAATTTATCAACTTATCATTTATCAATTTATAAAGCTACTGCGAAAATCAATGAAAAACCCATCGACTACTTTATGGATAGTTGATTAAATTAAAATTCAAATAAAACTCAACACTTTAAAAAAATGTTCAATCTAAAGTTTTTAAATGTGGATTTCATAATTAGACCCAACGTTGAGCATGTAAGACTCAAAACTAATCGATTTACTATCTTCCTTTACAACAAATCAAATAAAATTTTATTATTCCTACAACAAATAATTATACAGTCTTGATTTTTCTATCATGACATGTTTATTTTCTTTTCTACTGTTAAAATATTTTTTAATCTCTTGATCAATCAAGTATTTTTTTTATTCTTACAATCATCATCAATGGAAAGTACATTGAACGCTATTTAGTAATTAATCATCACTTTATATAGACTTGAAAACCGGAATTAATAACTTGAAATAACGCAATCAATGAAATGATTATTTATTTAAGAGATTTGAAGAAATTTGAATAATTATAAAATTGACTTACCACATGCCCCTGAAGTTCCGCTTCACGATGTGATCGATGGATGCCTAATTGTTCTTGTGATGGCCGTAACCCAGCCAATTGATTATAATGATGTAAGGGTGCATGATGTAATGATGATAATGATTGTCCATATGGATCTGCTCCTAAATATTCCAAAGGTCCGTGATTCTTAAAAGGAAATGAAAATAAAATAAAATAATTAGAAAATTTGACGGGAAATTAACTTTAGCAAATCAATATCGGGTAAAATATTTACACATTACTTTGATTATTAGGCTATAAAACCGAGTATTAAAGGTTTTTTCATTTTATTAAAAGAAAGTCAATTTCATACTCATATTTGGACTCACTTCATATTTTACAAAAATAGCATGGTTCTATATCCTTCGATGAGGAATGTTTACAGGACGAGCCTTAGCAACATTACATTTAAGTTGCAGGGTTGAAAAAAAACAAATTTTTTAAAGAAACTAAAACAAATCAGATTTATTTGATTTAAATCGATTTTAAGACAGATTTCATATAATAATCTTCTCCTTAGAATTTCTGACAAAAGTTTAATGCAGGATTACTATATAGACTGACAATCGAATTAAGACCCGATGATGTGAATCCGATCATTTCGTAGTTTTGACATTAGCTGGCTCGACATTTGTTGAGATTTTTAGAGAAAAGGCAAGTTTAAAGTTAAATTGTGCTCAAACGGGTTAACAGATCTTTATAAATTTGTTTGAATAAAAAACACGCATTAATTTTTTTATTATACTAATGATTACATTTCAAGGGAATAGAAAAACGTCAGATTCAAATTTTGTTTTTAATATGCCTCTTGATTCAATTTTCCATCTATGGACGCTTGTCACCTTATTTAGTTAAAAGTTACAGCACTCCACGTTATTAAAATCCTGTCCGAAAACTCTGATTTTAAGCTTGAAGTTGCAAGTCGGACCTTTAATATATCCGGCGTTTTAGAAGTATATATTGCAATCCTTTCTATGTCTGGACGTTGCAAAAAAATAGCTTGTAATACATTTAATACTTACCGTAGATAAAGTACAAACTTAAATTTTTTAAAAAGGGATTTTTTAGTTTTTCAGCAAATAATTTCATCCACATATCGCACCAAATGCATGGGTAATTTTTTGGAAGTTTAAGTTTTTCTTTGAAAAAACACATGTCTAGGAAATACAACTAGAATTGGATTTCGTAGGGCCAAACTTTTTTTTATGACGTTTATGCCATGTAGAAACGTTGCCAGGCTTAAAATATTCACCATAGTCGTTCGAAAAAGCGGTATAATTAATCTCTACAAACATAAACGGTTACCTAGCTTAATAGTATTTGTGACACAATAGGTTCACAAATGAAGCCCACTTTTATTAATTTTACAATTTAAACATACGTTCTGGTAGAACTTAAATTAAAAACTAAGAATTGAATTCAATCGATTATTTCTTTATAAGAGCATTTTTCCAATTTATCCTTCACATTGGTTAACTAACGCCTAATTGGAACACCAATGTGTGGTTGGTTCGTATAAAGTTTTAATTAAAAACTCTTGAGGTTGAGGAGTGAAATCCGAGTTCACCGAGTTCTAGTAAAGTTTATTATACACTAGGCATAAAACACACACGATATACACAATTGAAATAGAAGGGTGTTACGCAAGAAGTAACTTTCATAAATAGCTTGAGTTCTGTATTTAAATTTTTAAATATATTATTGACTCATATATATATATGGAATAGATTGCTGGATGATACGCACTCTTTTGACAAAATTTTTTAAAACTTTTTTGCGTTAATGTAGCTGAATTTCACTTTATTTCTTATGAGTTATGGGCTTGTCAAGCTTTAAACCTATAAAAACTTTAAAGAAGTCCAAAAATGTCATGCGGCGTCGTTTTGTTGAAATAAAATGTCGCCCAGATCCATATTTTGAAATTAAGGACAAGGTTAATAGTCCTTTGATGTCTGGATACATATGTGTCTCAACAGTTTCATATTTTAATTAACGTCATTAAGAATTTGGTTCAATTGGACCGACTTTCAAATGTCAAAAACTAATCCTGGTTTATGGGTTTTGAGTAATCCGTTGAGAATATCTTTATGATCATGGAACTCGTTTGTAATCTTGTGTAATGTTTCTTCTGCCTTATGATCTAATCCATCAACTGTTGAGTTATTGTATATAGGCTTGATTATATTATAGACTTAACTAAACTAAGATAGTTACAAATAGTTACAAAGAAGTCCGAAGACGTCACATCGCACGAGTTTAGTCGACAATTGTATCGCTTAGAGAGATGGTGTGACCTGGGAACATCTCATTCTATAGCATTTCGATGCCATCCATACTCCATAGGAACTAATTGACATCCATAAAAAGTCATAAATAGTTGGTTATCATACCAAGCTAGTCATTAAATTCAACAGAACTCGAGTTATAGAAAAGTCTGAAAAACTGAACGGACTACACAAGAAAGAAACCGTGACTAACTCAATTTATTTGAAGTTTTTAACAATTTGTATCGATATCAGTTACTTACGGTCTAATATTAACTAATTATTCTATTCCGACTGTATATTTCCAATATGTAGGACAAACTAAATAGCCGTAGTTTTTCAAATCGCTTCTCTAAACAATATTACTGTGAAATTAGGACACACAAATTCTATCTTTTCTCGCCACCTGATAAACGAAACCAACAAAAACGCATTTAACAATATCATAATATCAAAACGAGGGGTGGAACTGTCTACCACGTGTCACTAACACTAACATTACCTTAGAGAATTGCTTTTAAATTTTTGGTGTTTATATAATTTCTAGGAATCATTATTTAATTTAAAATCAATTTTAAACATGTTACCTGTTGTTGTGGTGGACTTTGTGCAGCATGATGAAATGGTGGGGGAAAATATGGTGGTTGAAAATCTGATTGTAATGATTGATGAGAATGCATAGGATTTGGCCCTCCACCCCCATGTCCTCCATGCCCCCCTCCACCACCACCTCCATGACCTCCGTTTGGACCACCACGTCCTGTGTGTCCAGTTGCGTGTGTTGTATATGCAGGACTTCCACTTGATAATCCTATTCCTCCATGACTAGTTAGTCGCTCCTACAAAAAAACAAAAGAAACACAAATTTAATAACAGTATTCAAAGAAACTATTATTATTATTCCTAATCAATTACATCATGCAACACAAAACACAACAGAAGCGATTAACATAACACTATCAACATCACAATCAATCAAATCAAAAAGTAACATTTAGTTAAAACAAATTTCTTGTCTTTTAAACGAAGAATAATAAAATAATTAATTATAATTATTGTTATTTCAATTTACTGATTATAATAATCATTTGAATGATCCATTTACATGTAATAATAATATATGTAGTTGTTTGTAATAAAAGAAGAATGAAATGGAAATACATATGTTTTTTTAAAAATGCGAATATCCGGTGAATTCTTAAACGATTTTCGTGTATCAGAATTAAAATTAAATTAATTTCTGTCTTTTGAGACTCTTGAGACTTTGTGGAAGGAAGAACATTTTCTCAAGGAAGCAATGATTGTTAAAATTCTTTAATGTTTGGTTAGTTTCATACAATGCAAGGTTTAATTTTTACCACGCATATTTCAACGACGCCTGGTTGTTATTTATGTATATACTACATACTTTCACTTCCCAACTAGAATTAAGTGGTTTCTAGTTTACATTTATATGTAAATAGATAAAATATATCACTTGAAAAATAAAAGTGTGGGCGCTAGTTTAATAGATTTTGATATATATTAAAAGGTTGACCTAGGTCCTACAATAACATGCGCGTTCTAAGGTGTTAGCAGACGCAATTTTTTCTACTGTGCTTAAGAATGGATAACTAAATAAGAAATATCTAAACATATTTGCCAATACTTGATGACAAGATTGAAGATAAAAATAAGATAATATGCAAACAGACAGTTTTTTCAAAAACTTGCAGGAACAAAACTATAATATGGTTGCCCAGAATCCCTAGCTAGTAACAGTTTCCTTGATCATGTGATATACAATGTACTGTTTTTTTAAATGAATAGAATTCAGGTAAAAAGTTGTATGAAGGCTCGTTTCTTCGAGTAAGCAATAACGTTTCGTTATCAAGGAATATTTCACAAAAACTGAGGCTACAATAACCGTTTACTGAATGCAGTTCATTCGCCAGCACCCGCTAAAATATCGGTTTTTACAGTTGTGCATTGAAAATTAAGACGTAAATATGCGCTTGTAAACATGATAAATTGATAAGCAGATAACAGTTTTAATAAAGGCAGACATCATTCTTAACATTGTTTTCAACTCTTCAGTAAAACTATAGTTATGGGAAAGAACTAAATCACAGACAACAAAAGTTTCAAATTTTTAACGCATCGAGAAAGTCAGACGCATCAAAAAAACCCACCAAATAACGGCTGAGTAGTTGAATCTGTAAAATTCTAAAAATATTCCATTTGCAAGATCATTGCAAGTCAAAAGAGCTTGACTCTTGAGGAAAGGTTATGAAATACTCTTTTTTAATATAAGAATATATCAAGGTTGAAGGAAATAAAGGAAAGGAAAGGTTTAAAAGAAATAGTCAAACATCCTTTAGAAAGATTCAAAGGAACAAATAAACTTGCATCAAGAAACTTGATAAAAAAGGTTATATTAGGTTTCAGCGTAGTAACACGTACCTTGAGTTGGTCTTCTAAATGAACATCAGCTATCTGAGTCCTTAGGTTAATCTTAATTTGGATTAAATATGAAAAAGTTTATTCACAACAGTAAGTAGTTCTAAAGGAAGAAAAAAGTCGACGAGCATGTTTGCGTAAACATGGGCATTCAATTGAACTTTCCCATACTTCAATCGGAACTTTTTTTGCATCAAAAGAGATTTTATAATATTATCTTCACATAACTCAAATAACTACATCTGTAGTTCGCTCGGTGCTTTTGATTTTAGGTAGATTCCATATAAAAATCTACCTATTGCAATGGGCTTCATCTCGGAATTTCGAAAAAAATTTTGTACCAAACGACTATATATGATAAGCGGAATGTATATACACACATATATATATATATATATATATATATATATATATATATATATATATATATATATATATATATATATATATATATATATATATATATATATATATATATATATATATATATATATATATATATATATATATATATATATATATATATATATATATATATATATATATATATATATATATATATATATATATATATATATATAATTTTTCAGAAATATTAAAAGACTTATAGAATGAAATAAAATGTTTTAAGTATCAAAACGTAAAAACTGAATTTTTAGAAAACATTCCCAAGGAAAGTAAACCCAGTGCTGTATGACAAATGTCCCCAAATATAAGTGGTTCTATGGATGATTGATTCCCATAGTTTAGTTGATACTGTGATGATGAATCCAATTGAGTTGCGTCAATGCGGCGTAATTAAATTTAATGACAGGACGACCTTGAAGAAATGACATTATCGTTGATAAGCCAACAATTACTAATTCAGAATTCAAAGAATTATATTTTAGAGACTCTACAACAGCTATTCGTAGATCTGTGAATTGTCTGGTAATTGCATTAAAATGTGCTGCAGCCATAGCGCATGTGTTGATAAAACGGTTAAAACCTCCTTCAACTAATCAACTAATTGTAATGTTCCATTTCCAGCATTTCTAACGCACTCAGCTTTTATTTGCTTTTTTATTGGAAGTTCACTCTTTTCTTCTACGCTAAATGACATATCGTTTTTATAAAAAGTTGATTAGATTCATGAGTTATGAAATAAATTTGCCAACAGGCTATTCAATGAAATATACCATACATATATGGACCACCCTCTATTTAATAAATAAAATATTTGTTCTTACATTTTTTTTTTTTTTTTTTTTTAAATAAAATGTGATGTGTAGTAGGCATTACAATATGTGTCACAACACACATAAAAACCTTTTAAGACCAAGGTCCCACAACAACATGCGTTCTAAGGATGTTAATGGACGCAAATCTGTTTTTTTTTGTTTTTTTTTAATATTTTTTTGTTAAATAATGGATAACTAAACCATAAATCCTATCACATATAAAATATGACATAGGCCAATATTTCGTGATAGGATAGGGAAAATAAAAATAAAATAAGAGGTAAAAAGCAAATTTGTTTTAAAAATTTGCAGGAACAAAACTAAAATTGGTTTGCCAATAGTCCAGCTAATGGCATAATCCTTGATTATGGAACGCAGTATATTTTTCAATGATTAAAGCTCAGATATATAGTTATATGGAGGCTCATTTCTTCGATCAAGCTACAGCGTTCCAGCATCAAGGAATATTCATTAGCTAAGATTGAGAGTGCTACCGTTGACTGAATACAGTTCATCCGCCAGCACCCCTAAGATATCCCCTTGGCTAGTGATATCTCACTGCTATTGCCAGTGGTATGTGATATCTCACGTTAACTCATATGCCAATAGCAGGGACTGGAGTACGCGGGGTTGTCACACCCGTGGATCAAAAAATAGAAAAAAATTAACAAATTAATAAAAACTGATCCCTCCATGCGTACATGGCGTTGTTTTTTTTAAATCTTATTTCATATATTTAATTCATTGCAGATTAGGGTTTCTCAAACGGGATCCCGGGATCCCGTTTTCCCCGGGATCCAGGGGTAAATTTTCATCCCGTTTTCCCGGGATTTCATCCCGGGATCCCGGGTATCCCGCTAATTTTTATTGACATATTTTTTTACTTTTTTCAAAGATATTAAAAATTTTCTCACTGGAAAATCGAGTAGTTTTTAATTCTTTTCCCCTCTGTAGTAATTAATTTCGTTCAAAATTAGGAAAATATTTTTTGACACATATGGTGTCATGATTTTTTGTATGGTTTTTTTTGACACATATGAACACAACAAATTAAAAGAAATAAAACTTAAAATAGGTAGATTTTTCTAAGAAATCTACCTAAAACTTCCGCTTCATTTCTCTCAATTTATGTTTAATGGTTCTCTTATGAAGGCGATTAATAGAGGAACGAGACATGTTTACAATGTGATTGCAATGTCGTCTGGATTTATTTCATTGTTAGCACGAGTAACTGAGTTTTAGCCATCCAGCTTCCGAAGAAGATTCCAAGCTGCCCTAATAGAATGGGAAAAATCAATGTTTTCAACAGCGTTAATCTACTTTTGTTTCCTCGTGGTGTCCAGTGAGTATATTAAGTCATCAACCACGTCTGACTCACCACTACTAAGGTGCTCCTCAAATAATAAATATATCGCTCTCTCTACTCCAACCAGGAATGTATTCTTCATAGGAAGTCTCTTGGAATGCATTTCTTTGCAGTTAAAATGATGGTTCCTACGAACCTATCGTCATTTTTAGGAATGGGTTGGATCTAGTGAATCGCTGCATCCAACTCCGACCCATATTTAGCCCAGCCAGTTTTGTTAAATTTGCATCTAGCTTGAAGAGTAGAGTTTACGTGTAGGATTTGGATACCTACCTCAAAAATTACTGAACGATGTTGAGAGCGTGGCAAACCTGGTAGGACAGCCCTAGATATTGCAATAGGGTTACGTTGTTCGTTTTTTTGGGGAAAAACAGAGGTCGGGATTGTAATAACTTGGTCATCTAGCAGATCTAAAGGTTTTCATGTCTTTCGTATCATATACCATGAACATGTTGTCGATTGGTCCCGTCAGTTAGTTGTATGCCATTGGGATTGTTATTTGAGTAGGACCACTGATTGTGATGTCTATTAAAGTCACCAACCTAAATTGCTGGGTGGTGAAATAATGGTAGAGTATCAGCTGGCCACGCTGTATTTAGGGGCATGTTTACGTTAACAACCTTCGTAACGATATATCAACAACAATAAGATGTATATCGTTGTCCGTCTGGTGTAAGTAAATGGGTGCAGTTCATGATTTCTGACTTAATATACGTGCCAGATCCATACGTTTAATGCTAAATAACACTAATTAGTATATAACCAACAATTTTCCCTCTAGAAGTAAGTTGATCTTCATCTGTTGCATGCGTTTCCTGCCAGAATTACAACGTTGATATCGAAATAATAACTTTAATACTCTTTCTAAACGTTCAGTTTTTGACTTGCTAATGCTTTCAATGTTCAATTGCAAAATACGGTCTGAGGGTCCAATATTTTTTGTCTTATGGTGCTGTGAAGTACCGTTGTTATTGTGATTTTGCTTTGATTGTATCACAAAACATGTGTCATATGACGTTAAAAACATCACAAAGGAATTGGTAATTTTAGAAGCAACTAAGCAGAGTACAAATAATTTAGATTATACAATTCACTAATGACTATCACACCGACATCAATTAATTCGGAAACAGCTTTTTCTGCGGCAGGACGTTTCGTCACGAAAATTCGGACAAAATTGAGTGATGGCGCCATTGACAACCTAGTTTTTTGAAAAATTATTTAAAAATTAGTATTATGAATTTATTTTTGTTTTGTTTTTATGTATTATTTTATATTTAATTTTTGAAGTTTTTCTAATTAAAAATAATGGAAATTTAAAAATAAATAGCACATTTTTTGTGCTATTTTAATTTTACACATTTTTTTACTACCTAATTAGAAAAATCTAGCTTTTAGCGTTTCCCGGGATTTCCCGGGATCCCGGGAATTTAACACTTTTTGTCCCGCAATCCCGGGATTTGAATTTCTACGGGAAATGAGAAACCCTATTGCAGATAGATAAATAAAACAATTAAATTAATCATAAAAACAAAAGAGAAGATTATGTGTGACATGTGGCTTGTGACATGCCAAAACCACAAGAAAAGTACATGAAAATCAAGATGGTGACCTGCAATATTTAATTAAAGGCGCATTCACCATTTCGATCGTTCGGTCGATCGCCACAATTTATATTGTTCCGTTCATCGCAACTGTGCATCTTAACAATCACACAATTTGTTTGGAGTAAGAGTTTTCTAAATCGAATGCTGACTAACGTACACCAATTTATGGTTTTTTATCCTAGTCGAGAAAAGTGAAAAAGAGCTTGGGTCCGAAAACTTTTCTGTTTGCTTAAATTTAATAAAATTTAATAGTTCGATCCTACCGAGCCAAAATAACGAGATGCCTAAAATAATGAGTGAATTATCATGAAAAAAATAGTGAAATAAAACGGAAAAAACACTTCAAAAAGTAAAAAATTGCACGACCATAATATTATGCACAAAACTTATAAGCAGCTTGCTTGGTAATGAAAAATTAATTAAATCAAAACAAATCTTTTGATCCAAATAGTCAAAAACATTATAACATATATTGAATTTGAAACATTTGTTTTAATAAACAAAACCTGAATAATTCTTTTTTAATAAAAAATCAACTAAGTATGTATTGAAAAATAAATAATTTAAGAAACATAATAAATATAAATATCAATGCAAAAAAATAATATAAGAATAAACGCTAAAAAATTATATCTAACTATTCATTTCATTTCTTCACAAATAACTGAAATCAATTGGTTCACGACCGAATTTATTAATCTCAATCATTACTTTATCTCATAAACTGTTTTATGAATATATGTTTATGAATTAAATTAATAATAAAACAAAACTGTAACTAGAAAAAATGATTTTCTGTTCACATCTAATTGTTTAACCCATAATTAATTTAAATTTAACTGGGACCTATATTTGTTACGCTAATGTCTACTTCTAAATAGTATGAATTTTTGTTATATCTGGTCGTCGCGGGTATGCTTTTATCTCTCTCAACTATGAAGAATTAGAGAAATTAGACAGAATAAATATGATGCTTAAAGCCGTCAACACTAACATTTTCTAAAACAATTTTTTCAAATATAGTTCAGAGAGAAAAAAACATGCCCGCGACGACCAGATATAACAAAAATTCATACTATTTAGAAGTAGACATTAGCGTAACAAATATAGGTCCCAGTTAAATTTAAATTAATTATGGGTTAAACAATTAGATGTGAACAGAAAATCATTTTTTCTAGTTACAGTTTTGTTTTATTATTAATTTAATTCATAAACATATATTCATAAAACAGTTTATGAGATAAAGTAATGATTGAGATTAATAAATTCGGTCGTGAACCAATTGATTTCAGTTATTTGTGAAGAAATGAAATGAATAGTTAGATATAATTTTTTAACGTTTATTCTTATATTATTTTTTTGCATTGATATTTATATTTATTATGTTTCTTAAATTATTTATTTTTCAATACATACTTAGTTGATTTTTTATTAAAAAAGAATTATTCAGGTTTTGTTTATTAAAACAAATGTTTCAAATTCAATATATGTTATAATGTTTTTGACTATTTGGATCAAAAGATTTGTTTTGATTTAATTAATTTTTCATTACCAAGCAAGCTGCTTATAAGTTTTGTGTATAATATTATGGTCGTGCAATTTTTTACTTTTTGAAGTGTTTTTTCCGTTTTATATATATATATATATATATATATATATATATATATATATATATATATATATATATATATATATATATATATATATATATATACATATATATATATATATATATATATATATATATATATATATATATATATATATATATATATATATATATACACCTATCCCCCGCTTTACACGGCACTCATTTAACACGTTTTCGACTTTACACGGTTTTTGAAATCAAAATTTCCAAAAAAAAAAAGTTCAAAAACAAGACAAATTTTGGTATTACACGCACTTATATCTACTTTATTTTAATTAAACCTTCTGGTATACCATATACATACAGGTTGTAATTAAAACAAAAAAACAAGAAACTTGTAACAAAAAACGCATATGAGTGTTCAAAGCAAAATTTTAAAAATACATGTTGATGTAAATCAGCAAAGATATGTAAGAGATTCTCTATGTAAATCACTTGATTTTAAGCAATATATCGTTATTAGCTAGATACAAAATGCGTAGGTGTACCAATGGTCATAGTTAATTTGTAAGTAAATAATTATATCTGTTGACATACGAGTTAACGTGAGATATTATACAACACTGGCAGTAGCAGTGAGATCTTATTCTATCCTATAATGAAATATTGGAGTCTGTCATATTTTATAAAATAATTGGATTTATTGTTTAGTTATCAATTCAAAAAAATTTAAAGAACACAAACAATTAAAATTAGCGTCCATCAAAATCGTTAAACGCATGTTGTAGTGGTGACCGTTAAATGTTTTTATTTGTTGTTTTGACACATGTTGTAATTCCTACTACACAACACATGTTATTTAAAAAATATAAAAACAATGGAAAATAAATTAATGATATGGCTTGAAGACCAATATCAAAGACGTATTCCAATTGGTACCAATATCATAACTAGTAAGATTTTAAAATTTTTGGAATGTGAAACAGTTGCCATCTACTTAAATAGATCTACTCCATCTACTCAAATAAAATGCCTTTTAAGTTTTATTGCAAGTCATGGTTGGTTCGAAATGTTTAAACACCGGCTTTTTTTGCAAAAATTTAAAATTAAAAAGCGCATCTACTGATTTAGATACAGCACAACAATTCCGATACATCTTACTGTCCTGCAGCCAAATTCTGTAACTGTGAAGCGGTGAAACGTTAAAAATTCCATCGTTTCTGTTCATTCAAAAACTTATCACTTCATCGCTTCACAATTAGAGAATTTGGCTGCTGATCAGGTTTTCAATACTAAAGAGTGATAAGGCTTAGGTGGCAAAGCGTCCAGGTAAAAAGGAATAAACAAATCTTTCCCTTTATTGGAATGCCAATACAAAAGCTTGGGTTAAAGCCACATTGTTCATTGATTTGCCTCATAACTCTTACGTACCAGAAGTAAAATAGTATTTAATCAAAATAATATTTAAGGTTCTTCTTTTACTGGACAATGCTCCATGTCATCCTCAAGACTTGCAGCTTACAAATGGATAAATTGTATATTTCTATCCAAAATTAAAACTTCTTTATTGCAACCATTATACCAGAAGATAATAAATAATGCAACTACTTTCAACAACATAATCCGAATAGTGAACTAGATCTCTGATTTCTGCGAACTTTCAACGAATTTTTAAGTCAATATGAAGAAGTTTGCAAGATTTAGCTGAAAAGAAAGCACGGTTATTAATTACAGATTTAACTTCCAAGTCGCACCGAACTAAATCAAGTTAAGTTAGGTTTGATTTAGGTCAACGTGCTAGTATGTGCATGCATAATTGCATTTTATTTTTCTGTGAATTTCTTATTGGTTATGTTGCATGTTTCTTTTTGAAGATCAATATAACTGTTATGTCGATATCTTATGTGATTAAACTGGTACTTTCATGTTTTACCGAATCTGATTGTCGCCCAAGAAATGACCAAAAACCCACGTTTTTCGTTTAACACGGTTATCCATACAAAATTTATATTTTCGATTAACACGTTTTTATCAGGAACGTATCTACCGTGTAAAACGGGGGATAGGTGTATATATATATATATATATATATATATATATATATATATATATATATATATTATATATATATATTTATATATATATAATATATATATATATATATATATATATATATATATATATATATATATATATATATATATATATATATATATATATATATATATATATATATATATATATATATATATATATATATATATATATATATATATATATATATATATATATATATATATATATATATATATATATATATATATATATATATATATATATATATATATATATATATATATATATATATATATATATATATATATGAGCAATTTCACGAAGATTCAACAACGTTTTGACTTGACCCCTTTTAATTTTGATTATTTTTTGTTTATAGATAGTCTTTGATAAATAAAAAATACAAGTTCTCTTAGAATTTTTTTTTTCGACCAATAAAGACTGTCTATACTTAAAAAAATTCTACTTGAAGCCGTATTTTTCATTTATCAAAGGCTGTCTATAAACTAAAAATAAACCAAATTAAAAAGGGTCGAGTCAAAATGTCGCAAAATTTTGCTGAACTTGACTGAAATTGCTTTTTAAAAGTTCATTTAATAATAAAATATTTGATATTTAACATAAAAAAAAAAACTGAATCTAAAATCGCCATTTTTATAATTTTCCTTCAGAACAAAAAAAACTGATTCCCGACAGTCATATGCACAACGAATTTTATCTCTAAAACAAAAAATGACGCTAGTCCCAAACTTTCACAAGTTGTTAGA